>JARFTM010000099.1:0-120178 GCA_030278935.1 Trichoderma polysporum | reverse complement strand
AGTAGACAAGTAAAAGCCAAGATGAGGGGGAAAAAAAAAAAAGGGGGGGGGGGGGTTCTCTCTTCGCGGCCATAGCTCATACATACCTCTCATAGAGCCTGGCAAGCTTGTTCTTGCGTTCCTCGTCCCACTCGCTTCGTCTCTCGAGGTAGTTCTGATAGTGAAGCCGGCAGCTGATGGCACTGCGTCCAGGAAGTCGCTTTGAAACATCTTCCCATTTCATGCCTCTGCCTCGGAGCTCGATGATGACAGCATCTTCTTCAGGAGACCACTTGCTTTGCTTCTTGACTGGCTGGTCTGGAACGTGAGGTGTCATACTGCGCCGGTTGCTCGGGATGAGCGTCGGAGCTACAGGCAAAGGCCCTACACGCGGAGGGAGGTCATGGGAAGAAGTCGTAGGAGTTGATGGCACGGAGGCAGGTCGAAGCTGTCTTGTGTGGGACACGGAGGGCTCGTTTGAGGCAGAAAACCGAAGCAAGGAGGCGATATCCACGGTGCTGGCTGGCAAGCCTCTGCCGCCCATACGGGGTCGGTCAGCAGGGGCGCCAGAACCGCGGATCAGGCCGAAACTGCCGTGTGCAACCACGTTGAAGGACGTCGGTGGCCCTGCCTGCTGGAGGCAGAGCAGCGACTGGCTCTGGAGTTGAGCCAGCTCAGCGACTGCCTGCTTAAGCCCCGGCGTGGGCTATGCAAACGAGGCGATGATGAGGGCCGGCGTAATGGCCCGGTGATGTGGCAAAGCAGTGTCAGCAAATTGTGGCAGAGACACAGGGTCCTTGGAGATGGTCGATGATCTTGGTATGGTATGGTGTGGTGTGGTATGGTATGGTATGGCTGAGGACTTGTTGTGAAGAGGGCAGCAAAAGAGACCAGGCAGGCAGACTAGTCCCGTGCGTGATGTGTGTGAAATCAGAATCACGGCGTCAAAGACGAAAAGAAATAGGGATCAAGATGTGTAGTGTCCAAACGTTGCCTGACGGTGCCGGGATACAACTGCAGAAAAGCTGAGAGCTGAAGAGGACAAGAGGCTCGAATGTGCCCAAAGCTTCAGGTACCGTGAAGGGGAGGGAAGAAGACGGCAGAGAAGAGAAGGATGGTGCTTGTGTCTCGGGAGTGAATACAATGGGCTTGCGGTTCTGGGAACGAGTTTATGAAGGCAAAATGCCAACATGATTGGCGTGGCCGGGGGGTTCATGGAGCCAATTGGGGGGGAGATGAGAGGAGCCGATGAAGCAAGCATGGGGGTCGGCGGCAACGGACCACTACGTCAAGACCAGACCAGGTCCCTGTCACTAGATCGGGTTGCAGTGCCTGTAAAGAGGCCTTGGGAGAGTATCTGGACAGTCCCATGAGAGAGGAAACGTCAGATGGACCAGGGCAGGGGTGGAGAGAGGGCCCAGAGCTGGGGACAGGGCGGACGCCAGTCGGGAAGCCACTTTGCTGGTGCAGATGGCCGTTGAGCGGTCCAGGGGTGTCGACAAGGAAAACAAAGCAAAGCGAGCAAAACGGGCTGATTGGCTTGCTCGAGGCCAGCTGGACTGGGGAGGCAGAGAACGGTGGGGGAGTGTGTTTTGAGAGGAAGAAGAAAGGACAGGTTTGCATGCATGGAGGAACAAGCAAGCAACATGAGCGAGCCTGGGGTTCGACTCGAGCTAGAAGCTAGGACGGGCGAACAACATAGGGCTGGCTCCCGGTAAATAATTAATCAATTAATTAATGACCAGTACGGAGAGGGAAAAGGCTAGCCGGTAGTGGTGAGGCGGGAGATTGAGCAGGAAAATACGGTGGGATGGGAAAAGGACAGCCAAAAGACGGCCTGGCTGAAGACAGTGCCGATAGGTCAAGGAGGCTAGGGCAGCATCACAAAAGAAAGACGAAATCAATAGAACAAAAAGAAAAGTGCAGGGGGGAGGGGGTGCGGCTGGAAAAGCAGGCCATGCCAGCAAAGACCACAGCAAATAGTTTCAAAAAAAAGGAAGACAGAAAAATTAATAAAAGCCCGGCTTGCTCGAGTCACTCACTGCTTTCCAGCTCATCCCGTCGTCGACGTTACTTCAAGTCGGTGAGGAAGATGCACGATGGCGGTGGCTTGTCTGCTCATCAGAGGTTGCCAGGCGGATTGCATCACCGACCACGGACTATGCATACGGCAAGCCATGCCATGCACACACGGTAGCTAATCACAGGCCCGGCTCCTCTTTGGGTTCCCAGAGTGGAGGCTGGAACATTGGAATCTGGCAGCGTCGTGGCCTTCTGGCTGCATGTTTCAGCCGAGCGTGCCAGATCGTTTGCTGTTCGTCTAGCGGCTGACTGCTGGAGAGGACGGCGGGTTGAGTGGTGGAATCGCGTGGGCTCAAGTGCCGGAGGTGCGTCATTCACTGTTGATGAGATTCCATGCCATTCTTTCCATTCATATTCGTACATGAGTGCATCACCGCCTTGCTCGACCGTACGCATCTGGGCAGACTGTGTTCGTCCGAGGCAGACAGCCCTTGTCCTCGTGCTCATCTCGCCACGACGAGTGCGGCCTTGTCTCTCTAAGCCTCGTTAGAACCCGGAATTCGCACTGCCGGCCTCTCTCGGCGCTCGCTACAGCACCACGTATAGTATGTGTGGGTGCTAGGAATGGCGGATTTGCTGGATGGCTTCAATTTTTGTTTTTTTGGGTGCGTGTGTGTGCATGCTCCCTACTTCGTACATGGCAAGATATTGTTGCCTCCCGCGCGCGGTACGTACCTGTACTCCTGTACTGTACAACATGTACATACGCCTTACCACGACGGCCTTGCATTTGGGTATAAAGATAGATTAGTAGCACCATCCTAGCAGCATTAGCCATGCTACCTCTGCAGCTGGGTCGGGAACCCGTCCATTCGATCCATACTACTCCGTACGGTAGCTGTAGTAGTATACTGCTAGTAGAGTACTGCGCGGATGTACCGCCAGCACAGGGATGATACAAAGAGAAGCCAGCAGCACTTGAGACTCCATGTACATGCAGTGCTACTAGCAGAGCTGGCCTACCGTTTCAACTGGCCCAGATCTTCAGCACACGCCCCCCTCTTCCAGCTCATCTCGACTGGTAGCCCCATTCGCTGTGGCCTTGCTATGCATGTACATTCGCCTCTGGCTGCTTCAAAACGGTCTGCCAATAATAAGCTGTGGCTTGTCTTGGGTTTGCTTTTTTTCTCTCTGCCGTTCCTTTTCTCCCCCCCTACATTGCTAGTTAGTATATCTGAAGCCACCACCGCAACTTTGTCCTGGGACTTTATATATGCAGTGTAGCACCTGACCTGACCGCGCATTCATGCATCGCCAGGTACTAATTGCTAGATACCTGAATGACTTGCCGGGCATGCTCTGAGTTGCCGGGAGCATGTTTTGGGTTAGTAACACATAACTCGCACCCAGCAACTGTAAGATGAGGTAGTTTGCCAACCTGCATCCTGCAAGGACTTTGCCTATCAGGTTCGCTGGGCTCGGGTCGTGTCGGCCACTCTCCGCCCCCAAATAGTATGACCTGTCCAGGAAGTCTTTGTAGTACTCCGTAGTCATCTCATGGCTGAGCATGGCTCCGAATATGGGGTGGTGGCCAAAGGTCTAGTTCCTCCTTGATCCTACCCTTCCCCTCGCACTATCAGTGTCACCGTGTTTGACTTGCCTGAGGGTCGCCTCACGCACGGCGTTTGCCAAGCACTCGGACAAATGAACCTGGCAAGGACAAAATAGGAAGTGGCCGTCAATGGCGTAGTAATACACGGGAGATTTTAGAATAATCAAGTTGTGAAACGACGACTAACAACACAGAGCCACAGTGGATATATCGATCATCTTACGGGAATGACCGCCGCCAATGTCCCTATCTTTAGCTTGTGAATAGTAATACTTACCAATAGTATCTGCTCGCGTCTACGAGTTAATAGCAACTAAGTCACTACCTACCTAGGTAGGTAGGCACTTTAGGAACTAGTTGTACTTGTAAGACTGCTAAATTTACGCTCAAATTTAGCAGAGCTGCTATCTCAGCCCTTCCGCCGTCAGGGCAGACCCTGCCGCACTTTGATTAAAGCATCTTCCGCGGCTTCTTATTTCTCTCTTTTCTGTTTTGGCCTCTTCATGTCTTACAAGTATTCTTGCTTTTTTTCCCCTTAGCTACTGTACTCTAATCCAGGCCACCATGTAGGACAAATACGTGTATTGCGACGCCACAGGCAGGGTTCAATGTGAAACTTGGAATGGTTGTCAGCAGGCCAAGCTAGTTTCGACCATGTTCGCCAAGCCCAAAACCGCGGTGAGGAAGCAGTGCCGGAGGTAGAACGTGTTCGCTTGGGGTTGTACGGAGAAAATGAACTGCATCTCATACGTGTATCCTTCTTACAGAGCGTGCCTCTTTGATTGCCACGTCCATGGCCGCTGCATGCCGTCACCTGCGAGTTCAGATAGGATTGAAACAATTAGAAGCGCCACAGTCCCCATCTAATATAAATCGCTTCTCGGATGTACGTTCCGCCCAAGGTCTTGGCGTCCCGAGCCGTCGTTGGTTCGGGGGAGGCGAAACTCCAGACAGTGCACAGTACAAAGTAGGTAATTTCAGCACCCTGCCTACTTATGGTAATTCGTGAACTGTCCTTGTTATGGTACTACTGCCTTCGTACCTAGGTAGGTAGGTACTAGGTAGGTATTGTACTACTACAGTAGGTAGTTTAGGCACTACTCGCTGGTTTTGTACAGTAGGCACGCTCCTTATATGAAGCACTACTGCTCAATACGGTGTATAGAGTACCTAAAAAGACTTGTACTGCTACTCCCCTTGTTCGGGGCCAGACGCTAGAGCTTCTGCTAGATCTATCACATCTGTAACCTGATTAGCCACATGCGTAGTATGAACAGGCATGGCCTGGTCCAATAATAATCAGAAAATTTCCATGGGCCATGTTACATTGCGAGAGCCGAGCTTAAAACTAGATGATCAGGCTGACGTCCGTAACCAGGCTGCCGGCTCTGTTGGACGGGCGTACTCCGTAATACCACTTGAAGTTGTAAGCCAGATACGGGGAAGCGCCGTCTACCAGTACTGGTATGAATGAGCAGCACCCCTGGCCCTGTTTGTCACTCGGCACTTTTCGCAATCCTCTAATACCTGTAGACCCAGTCCAGGAGCAAGGTGCCATACTCGCACTTGTAGCCATAGGCAATTGTACTGTAGGCAGAAGCCAATGCAGGGAGAAGAGATCTTGTGCTTGCAGTTGACAAGCAAAAGCCGTCTGCCAGCGTACTTAACGGGGCAGTCAAAAACAGTAATTTGAAGCGAGATAGCCGGGGTCTGGAGTTAAAGAAAGGTGGCGACAGCCACACCCACTATGTTAGATATCTCTGCTTGTATGAAATACCTACTGTACGAACAACTGCGGCATGCTGGTACATGCATGCATGCGGCATGAGGCCACCAGTGTCAACCCTTGGTAAGCCATCAAACACTTGAAGATGCTGTAGTTGGAATTTTTGTGGTAATCAAGGGAATATCTAAATTTGTCGTACATTGGGGCTGCACACTGCTAGAGGATGATCTTCAACCAAGTATAGTGCCTGTAGTAGTACGGAATACGGATTACTGAGTGGCATCTTTAAAAATAGGACTTACATGTTGAGTGCTAACTGCGCAGCCACCAATGGCACATGCGCCATGGAAGTCCCTACTAGACCTTAATATTAAGAGCACTGTTTCAAAGTTTCCATCACGTTAGTCCCAAGCAGGCAGAGATTTCGTAGCTTGGTCTGTAATATTGAGGCATCAGGGGTGCTTGCAAGTTAAAGCGCACACGAGCTGCACAAAGTACAGGTACATGCCTTTAGGCTAGAAGCATGACAGTACAAGCAGTGCCAGTAAGTAAAATACATGTCCGTCATTCCTGCTCCAGCCCACTGTTACCTCGCTCCAGGCCCAATAAAAATGCACCGCACACACACGCTCTTTCTATAGTACGAGTATAACTTCATTCTACTACGCTTTGAACCCCGTAGAGCCATCGGAGAAGCCCAAGAACCTGACCTGCATCATTCCTCTAAGCC
This sequence comes from Trichoderma polysporum, assembly GCA_030278935.1. Lineage (NCBI taxonomy): Eukaryota > Fungi > Ascomycota > Sordariomycetes > Hypocreales > Hypocreaceae > Trichoderma > Trichoderma polysporum. Next base: position 114,109 of record JARFTM010000099.1, on the reverse strand, counting down.
AAACAGGTCATCGCGGATGAAGGGAATTAGATCAGGCAAGCTGACTTCCAGCACCACCAGGGAATTTGTGCGGGGCTGCCGCTGAATTGGCGGTCAACTCCAAGCTACCTGCGCTCGGGTTTCTGCTTTGTACGGGAATATAGCCAGTCGCAAAAGACATCGACAGACGATGCCTGTGCGTGAAACTCCAGCAGCCAGTTCGTATGCACGCATGTACCTATTATACAAAGAGGCGTGGGAGAGGCGTGAGAGAAGCGTGGAGGCGCGGAGGCGTGGGAATGGGCACCATTTACCATTTCGCCCACAAAAGTGTCCTGTATGTGTGTGTGTGTGTGTGAGCTGGCTCTCAGGAGCCGGTGCCAGGACCAGGGCACATCGTTCGTTGAACTGACTGCGAACCATGATCGACCAGTCAGCGATGCATGAGACTGCCACCTCCTAGAGATCCTGTTCGTACGCCCCCCTCGTGGTCCTCTCTCTGCTTGCTGTCTGTTCCGCCGGCGGTCTGCGCCTCAGCTGCACTGTCATCCGAGCCGCTTCAAAGATTGAATCATGGCGCGCCGTTTGCCTCCTATGCCCCATGTCTCTTATGTCTCAGGTCCACCACACCACCGTTAGTTCGCTATATTACGAACGGCTACTGGACCAGACCACCACCACTGCCAGCAAGAGGCGCACGCCAAATCGCAACCAAACATCTCCAGGAGACGATCGAGAAGTGCTGGATACCGCTCTTGGTCAGTCGACGATCTGCGGTGAACAAACCAAGCCACTCTTTATCGGTAATGTCATGGCGGTCCTACTGACGCCGCCTCCTGCACGCACGAGGCGGTCTTATGCAGAATCAGAGGGTTTTCTCCTCCACGACCAGGATCGTCTTTGAACAGCAACCCAATATACCTATACTCCGGACATTTAATCAGTTGGAACTACCACTAATATAGCAGCGTGTACGGAGTACGAAGTAATCGTACATGCTACGAGGTCCAAGTACCGAGCACCCATCCAGCGTTGCTGCCCGAACAGCAGCGAGAACCGAGAACCACCAGCAATCTCCTCTTTCGCTACCTACTAGGCCAAGTATACCTAGCAGTAATAGGGCCAATAGGACAAGGAACGGCTAGTGCAGCTTCCCATACCTACTTAGGTAGTATGAGCACTGGCCGGCTGTATTGATGGGCAAGCAAGGATACAGATCACCAGAGCCATTTTCTCAGCCCGCGATGGCCCTTGTCTATTGCTCACGAACCAGCCCTCGCTAGGCAGCATTGCGAATACTCTGTAATTCATGCTACTATACTAGTACTCGGTAGGGAACACAAGTCCCGCCCCTCCGCTTGCCGCGGTGCCTTCCCGGAAACGCCATCACCAACTATTGCACAAAGTACGGAGTAGTACTAGTGTTGCTAGTGTTGCTAGTATGCTAACGGCAGTGAGTAGTGGCACAAGTGTTCTGACCTTGTGTTGGAAAATGCCCTTAAAAAAAGCTACAGGCACAAAGTATACTAGCTTGATGAATCTACCCCTTTCCTCTTCCTTCAACACAAGACAAGGTGGATGTTATCAATCAATTGCATTGACCAAGCACAGATTGTCATTATCGTTGACTGGGTCTACAAAATACTATAAGATGCCAGTTCTAGATGCTATGAGTGGATGAACCCACAGGAGACTTTGTTGGCTCGACACACCATCCCCAGAGACATCCCTGTCGGACGACGTCGCTCCAGCAGCCGTTCCCCGGTCGGACGTCATATCTCACATCTGTCTGTCATCGCGGGACGTGCAGCAAGTTTCTTTTGCCCGTTACCAATCGCGTGGGCGGCGAGCCGGTGCAGCGTTGTGCGGGAGGACCATTCCCAACACTACCAATAAACCCACCAACCAATCCAATTTTGGCCTCCACCAGCAGAGGGTCTTCTTCCTGTACACACACATGGTAGCGCAACCTGAGGAGAGGTACTCCGTACCGACTCCACGTCGCTGCTGGAGAAGCGGATCTTTATAGAACTGCTGCTACAACTATTAGCATGCTACTGCTGATGGGCGTCCTCTTTCTTCTCCTCCCATCCCGAAGAAGAACTTGCAGGCGCACTTACTTCGTAATCCAGGCAATAGAAAGTCGTGACGTGGCGGCGGTGAGGACTGGGTCAGGTGCCAGGCGCCACGATGCCCCCAAAGGACGGGGGCATCACCGAAGATTGGGAGAAAGTTGAGAGAGGCGTGGCTAGGGTAGCATTGCCTCCCTCTTCATGCCCAGTCGGGGTCATTCGGAGCGGTGCTTCGTCCCAACGAATCTAATTCAGCAGACGCCAAAGGGGGAATGCTGTCCGTCAATCCACGAACTATGTTTGTGAGAGATATGAGGCCACCCATCAGTAGTACACGCTCATCGGGCGTTTCCCAGCTCTACACAATTATCTCGTGCATATTTCCCATGCTTATTCATTGCATTGCATAAATCATTCCAAGTCTTCTCTTTGCTTCGTAATGGGAGCATGAGAAGATCAAAGACAATCAATGCATGGACCGCCTCTCTCACCATTTCTTCATCCCTTTTCGCACTACGAAGTAGTACTAGGTAGTATCCTGATTACGTATCAATCAACTACCGCCCGAGATTAGCAGGTTGACAAGGCTGCCGTACCTACAGTATGCTGTGTTACGTGAAAGATGTGGCATGCCAATGGAGCGAGGTTCATGGAGTGACGATTGACCAATTGATACTAATTGATCAACACATAAAATAGGTACCTGGTACTATGCGAACTCACAGCACAGCACGAAGTACATATTGCCTCGATCTCACAATTACCCCAAAATGGATTTTAGCCCAGAAAACTTTAAATTAATGAGTGGAATAGGACCTCATCTCTACTACTAGGTAGACATTGGCTGTTTCTATGGTACATGGATATCGCGAGCGTCTTCGTCAATCTCGCTTGTTTAATATCCGCTCCATCATACAAATTTCAAAAAATCCAGAGCCCCTTCCGGCAGTTTTTACGGAGTAGTCTGCCGTAAATACTGACACGTAACAGTACCCGTACAAAGTAGTATCGCCATGCATCGATTGAGTCTAGTACTTGGGCACTTACACCCTTACTTCTTGACGCGCCTACGCACCCAAACAAGGTAATTCTGCGGCAAAGCTCCGATGCAAACACAGGCCAGTCAATCTGGTCACTTATGATATGCCTTTAGTCGTATATAGCCGTCGGCGGATACCCTCAAGGTGGGTGATACAGCCGTAACAAGGGTCATGGAGGAGTCTTGTCCGTTTGCTTGCCAACAGGCCATGTGGGTAAGATTCTGCAAAGACCCCTGTTCTAGGCATCCCTTTAAAGATAGATACCCAAGGCAGCTACGAATATTGAAGTTTTTTGAACTGCATTGCTAGGTAGCTATAAGGGAGATTTTCCATATTACAAACCGCTTGTTACCCCACTGAGAGCCAAGAGAGAGAATGCAAATCCAACAGCTGATAATGGTTAGGTACTGATTAGGTGTTGTCTCTATTACCTTAGTACTGTATGTAGGTAGGCAAGAGGCAGTGGGCATTTAGGCCCAAGGTGGCGCTGTAACAGGTACTGGAAATGTGGCTTGTAGGCGTACAGTATTAGACCTAGCAAACAGGTAGCTGCCAAGGTTTGCCTGACAGCAAATACTTTGCATGGCGCCTTGCTACAGTGGACGGCCTTGTAACTGGACCCCTACGCCAGCTGCTAGGTACCTACCAAGCACGTCCCTAGCAAACATTTGCCCATTTCCCCTGTGGCGCCAAACCACGCCTTGGTGAGGAAACGCCTGTCTCGCTGCTGCCTTCCATCATTTGCGCCTGGCTACTTCGTACTTCGTACTCCGTATACTGATGATAATTGGCCTGATGAGAAGTTGACAGGTACCTTGAAAAATCAACATATAACTGCCCACGGGCCTTTTTTTTCCCCTCTTCTTCTGTCTTTCACTCTTTTGCCTCATCTCTTTGCTTTGCTCTCTTTGCCGCAGCACATCAGCCTATTGCTTGCTCTCTGGGGCTGTTCCCTGGGCCACTAGCGAAGCGTCCTTCGACCAAGTTACTCCGTGCTCCGCGTTTGTATATTCTAGGGGTCAAACCCCGCTAGTTTGTCCGAAGTAGCAGTGGGAAAGCGGCCGCCCTTTGGTCCTCGAAAAAAAAAGGGTTGATACCAAACAACCACCACATTGGTTCATCAGCGAGAAGCGTCACAAATCTTGAAATAAAGGTCCTTTTGCCGAGCTAAGCAAACCAAAAAAAACGTCATGGCGGACGTCCCTCTTCTGGTTATTTCGGAGTACGCCGCTTCCGAGCGTCGCATCACGCCTTCGTGGTCAATCTTTCAGCTCAAAACCAAGCTCGAGCCCGTCACGGGCATCCCCCCTTCGTGCCAGATACTCAGTCTCAAAACATCAGCCGGCTCGGAAAAAATCCCAGTCGAGGCAGCAGATGAGGACGCTGTCCGATTGTCCAGCTTTCCCCTGGTCCCATATGCAGAGCTGCATGTAAGTCAACCGTTGTCGATTTCATTAGCCGCTGAGGGTGCTGCTGGCCAGGGATGCGGCCTTTGATCCCATGCCCTGCTGCACAACGCAGATGTCTCAGTTTGCTTGCCTCTCTTCCTCTCTCTTCCTCCCTTTCTATCTCCTCATTCCTTTTCAGCTTCTGTGTGTACTAGTGTGCGTGGGGGGGAGGGTTGCTCTGCAATTGACTCAATGCCTGAAAAAAGAGTTGATGAGATCCCAAAGCGGGCCTCTCTCTTGGAAGTTTTGGGCAGCCAAATGTTTCTTCTGGGCGTGCGCGCCCCTGCCGTCCATAATGGAGCGCCTCTATGCATTTGCTGGGGACGCAGACGGCAGAGAAGGGGGGCTATATGGGGACGAAGCTAACACGCCATGATTTCGTAGGTTATTGACACCCGCCCACCAACAGCCAGGCCTAACTTCACCGATACTTCAGGCGTGGACAAGTATGTGATGCCCGATGAGGAGTATGAGAAGAAGACAGACTCCGTGCTAGTCTGGAAGAAGACAGAGAAACTTGGCCGGTTTGACCCTACAGCGCCAAGCCGTGAGGAGGCTAGGGTGACTGCTCTCAAGGAGGAAATTGCCCAGCGTGGCATTGAAGTCGGTAGGAGATGCCGTGTTGGCGGAGAGGACACTCGTCGAGGTGAAGTCAAGTACGTTGGTGACGTTGAAGAGATTCCTGGCGGTGCTGGGCCGTGGGTGGGGGTTCATCTGGATGAGCCTGTGGGGAAGAACGACGGTAGCATCTCAGGCAAGCGTTATTGGGGACAGCCCTCAGAGCTAAAGCATGGCGTCTTTGTAAGGCCGGAAAGGGTGGAGATTGGGGACTATCCCGCCCTTGATGACTTGGAGGATATGGAGGAGATTTAAACAAGATACTACCTGGTAAATTAACAGAGCAGATGAATATCTGGGAAATGGTTCTACGTCTCGACTATCTGATATGCTTCACAAACGGATAAAGGGAAAGACGGAAATTTTTACAGGTATGGGCTACAAGTACTTCGTATGTGCGACTCCCTCTCTCTCAGGTAGCATGCAGGGCTGACTATTAACCAGTTCGGAGTGAACGCCATTCTAGAATTAGAAGCTATGCTAAGAAGGCTCTTCCTTCCGACGTGATCCTAGACGCACTAATGCGAAGAAACAGAGCCCCTCTCTAATCAGATACTGCCACGGAACTCGTCTCCATCCTCATGTCCTACGCACGTCCTACACAAGTCTCCATAATAGCTTCGTGGTGGCTATTTACTTGTATCATACCTACCTGGCAATGCACCAATCTTTTTGCAGATCAAGCGAAAACGAGACGTAGTAAGAGGATTTCCGGCTGAATACCGTGGTCAGTCCGGCAATCTGGGAAAAAGATTAGTGAATTTTTCACTTGTTTTTTCTCCGTGTCTCAGCGGTCGTGGGACTTTTGAAGCCCTTCTTTTCGGGCCGCGAAATCTTATGGAGATTCCAGATTTAGTCTTCTCTCACATTTCTTTTTTCCTTCTTTTTTTAAAAGAAAAGGTAAAGGACAAAAAGAGATATATGACAGAGTAGTAGTTTATTCCCGATCTCGCTGCCGATCTCGCTGCCAACTTTGGCAACTGTTTCGGAACGAAATGGTGGCCTGGAGTCAGGACCAAGACTAAGACTAAGAGCCGTATAGAACGATATTACTAGGTCTGACAGCGTAAATCAGGGGATGCCGAAATGTTCTCAGGAAGCAACTCATACGATATACTCTGTACGGCACGCCCTTCGATACACATACTACGGTACTTTGAAGTATCACTAGTACTACTCGTAGTAGTATATTCTTTTGATATCCCAGCTTTTTTACCAGTATGCCGTAAGCGAGCCGTTGCAAAAAACAAGGATTCAGGCAAGTCCTTGCCAGTGATCCTAGTTCGCTCTGTTAAGCGCCAAAACGGTGCGGAACGGCCGGGTAAGCAGCGTTCCTTTTAGCACGTTGCGAGTATGTACCACTAGGTCTAATACTGATCTACCAGGTTCTACTTATCACGAGGATGCGAGGACCGGATGCGAGGACCTTGCTCTAGATAGCCCGTCTCTCGTTCTAGTTTGTAGTAATCTACAACGCCACCGCCACAGTCACGGCCTCGCCGTCGGTCATGATAGGTGACCCTGCCGTTTACATCTGAGACTGATGGGCGCTTCATGGACCTCGATCTGGCTAGGTGCTAGGATAGCGACTGGTAGTACGGAGCACTAAACCATTATGATAAGAGGCCATACCATAACGATATGCAACCGGTTCCGGGGATATACAAGTACGGCCGAATACTAAGACTAGGCTGACATGTTTGACCTTCTCGGAGCGGAGTTAGAGTTGCTTCTGCGATCCAGATAACAACAACCCGGCAAAATGATGTGCATCCGATACATTTCCACCCAACCCGCCAGGTGTTATTAGTTTGCAGGACTACTGGAATACGGCTTACGAAATACTACCTTGCCTGAAGAAAAAAGGCGTTGAATGCTCCATACTCCGTACTCATAAGAAAGATGGTACCATTTTCCCACTTCTCAGCCCCGGCGCGGAGTAATATCAGCAGTATATAACACCGTCTGCCCGCACCGTTAAGCGAGGAGACAAGGACATCGCGAGGCCGGCTCCCGCTTGTTACCAAGAGCTTTACCCCATAAGTCAGAATGATTACCGTCGTGTTGCTGCTGCACGGCCAAACTTTAATATGGATAGCCTTCCGCCGGCAAAAAGTGGCCGTGGGCGGTTGATGCCCTCCCTCCCCTGGCAGCGCTGAGACTGGAGTAGCGAATCCTGGGAGATGTGCGACTAATGAGATGATCTCGTGGTTGTTTAGGACTAGTATAGCGGACGGAAATGGCGCTCCGTGCCGCTGAGGATGCTACTAGTAGTAGAAATACTACTAATCTCTCCATAAACAGTAATACGTTTGTATGTACGAAGTACTCGTAATATGTAATATTAAGAGGGGGAGTACTATCACTAGTATGGAGAGAGAAGCGAGACGGGGGGTTTCTGGGGTTTGGAAGTGGTCAGGATCATTATGAGCCCACGCCCTTTTTTGCGTTCAGGGTCTGGAGCCTTTGGTCCCTGGAGCTAAGCATGGAGAGAGACTCAAGGGGTGCTAGTTTTAGCGGTGCTGGTGGTTACGAGAGCAATTAGACCCAGTAAGTCATGTTAGTGTAAGTGTTAGTGCAAGTGGTATTACTAGCAGCAGAAGGACTAGGACTATTTTGTGGATCACTTTCCAGCGGTTTGTAAACTCCCTTTTGTAGAATCTCATATGAGTGGACATACCTAGTAGGTATACAGCTACAAGTACAAAAATAAGAGGATAACTAAAAATAAACTTAATACCCTAGTTGTATTTGCGTGACTTGCTGAAGTTGGAATTCTCCTGGCTTACCATTTGTTAAATGGAATCCATACAACTTGGCTAAGAAAATAGACCGAGACGATGGATGGCCTTGACCCACCGTTTGCATGCATCTTACAAGAAGAGCTCTCGCTTGAGGATTATTTTATTGGAGAAAGAAGGTGAAGGAAGGAGTACGCGCTATACATACGAGAAATATATGGATTACAATGCTTTTACGGGTCAAGTACGGAGTAGTAGATCAATATAGCGCTTATTTTTAGAGACACTACTTGCTGATGTAAGGCTCTAAGCAAAGCAGAATGTTCTCATAGATTTTGAAACGTAGGACTCGAGGAGGAATTATTATTATTATTCCTCTTCTTCTTCTTCTTCCCCTCGTTGCATGCGGAGGGAACAATCTTTGTTCTGGATTGAAGTTGTCGGAGCCAAGGCTGACGCAGTCGTAAAGTCTCCGGCTTACACTCAGAAGTACCTAGAATGGGATGAATAAGAATTAGATCGTAGTGACAAAGACAAAACAAAAGTATGCATCGTACTTTTATTTTTTTTCCTCTTTACCTTTCTTCTTTTTGCTCCGTAATAGCCAGTTTTGCCAATTAATCCCATTTCAAAAATAGCAAGCAACGGATGTAATTTTTAATTTTTTTTCTGTCTTGAAGTCTGAACCTAAAAAAAAGCCTATGTTAGAGCCTAAAATGTCCCTTTTCTTTCGGTGATTTGCCGTGCGCTGGCCAATGAGCGCCCGCCAAAAACACCGAAGAGTAGCTCGAAATTGCCGCTTTCCGAGCTTCTCTGCGTAACTAACGGAAGAGTAGCTTGGGAGGGGCCTTGCGTCATCGCTCATTCAATGTTGATTTGAATTTTGCGACTCTTCAACATTTTGTAATTTTGAGAAAATAGCATTACTAGAGATAGCGTTGTTGCGTATATCTTTTTTTGTAATGGCCGAATTGTATTATTTGTAAAACGCCTCTTATACAGAATAAAAAGAGGCTCAACTACAGCCAGTCTTGAATATTCCCGAAAAGCCATGGATTCCGTATCGCAACAACCGCAACAAGAAGCTTCAAAGGCTCCCGCGCCAAATCTCGCCGAGAAGAAACGGCGTCGGCCGCCGCTCTCTTGTGAACAATGCAGGAAACGCAAGATTCGCTGCGACCGCACACAGCCGTGTACCAACTGCGTCAAGTCGAATATCCCCAGTTGCACATATGCGCCGTATCATCTTCCCGCGTGGCGGGCTAAAAAGCTAGATGCCATGATGGGCAGCAACAAAGATTCAACTGTCGATATCGCCGGAAAGGCTTCGCTGAGAAATCTCAAAGCAGCCGAACCTAAACCAGATTCCCAGAGCCCAGACACGTTAGAAATCGTTCATTCGGGCCTACCTGTTTCCGGTACAGACTCTATGAGCACCCCGTCGTCAAAACTTCTCAGCTCCAACGCTGGGTCGTCTTCCACTTCATCATCCCCCAATGTCGACTGGTTAGTTTCCCGAGTTCATCAGCTGGAGGAAAAGCTCGCCAAGGCTCTGCGTATCAGTGACGCTCCGGAGGGGAACAAAAGGCGCCTGTCTGCGCCTGATGCGGCGGAACCGGCTGAAGGATTCGTGGCCAAATCTCGATATTTTGGCCATAGCCATTGGATATATGGAATGAGCATGGTATGTATTCTACAATAGAGTGCCGTGCTAATTGCTATATGCTGATTGTACCCAATCTAGCTCACTGTTGAACAAGACCTTGTTGGTCAAGACAAGATCAATCAAGGAGATTTGTATACGTCACTTGGCAGATGCAAAGCGCTTGGTCGCAAGATCAAGAAGAATCGTTTAAAGCCGCTCTCCTCCACGAATCTAGGACTCCAAATTCCCGCCCGGGAGCTTGCAGATGAGCTTGTCGAAAACTATCTCCGCAGTTTCGAAGGCGTCTTCCGCATCGTTCACATACCTACATTCAGGGCTGACTATGAGAGATTCTGGGAGGGCAGCCACCCATCTAGCAACTCTTTTGTTATTCTTCTCCAGCTCGTCATGGCACTTGGCGCAACTTTGCAGGATAATGTGTTTTCCCTGCGGCCGATGGCAACGCAGTGGATATTTGAGGCCCAGATGTGGCTTATGGTCCCGCCAGAGAAGAAAAGGATCAACATCGAGGGCATTCAAATACAGTGCCTTTTACTTCTCGCCAAATCTACGTGTAATGTCGGCGCAGACATGGTTTGGATGATGGCTGGGAATTTGGTGAGAAACGCCATGTTTGTGGGTCTTCACCGTGACCCTCAGTATCTCGGAGACATGACGATATATCGAGCTGAGATGCGGCGTCGTTTATGGGCGACTGTCTTGGAGCTGAACATACAATTCTCCTTTGAGGCCGGGGGCTCGCCACTACTTTCCACAGCACACTATGATACCCTGCCTCCCGCCAACTTAAACGACGAAGATCTCACTGATGAGAAGGACAGTGGAAGACTGGCTATAAAAGGTCCAAAAGTGCCGACCCAGACATCAGTTCTGAGGGCTCTACTGGCGACAATGCCACTTCGTATGAATCTCGTCAACCATGTCAACAATACAAGACCAGGCGATCACTACGAAGAGACGCTGCGTCTGAATTCAGATCTAACAAAATCTTGCCGAGCCATCTCAGAGTCTCTCATGTCTCTCAAGGCGATGCCAAATTCACCAATCACACAGTTTCATGTGCTCGTGACGGAGATTTTTCTGTATCGCTGCTTCCACGCGCTTCACCAGCCTGTCATTGTCAAGTATTTGAATGACGCCAGATTCTATTTCTCTCGGCAAATGTGTCTAGACAGCGCATTAAAGATCACGCATATCTGGGGTTTCCCCGATGCTTGGTCTACAGACAACCCCACAGCCGGCGAATTGATGGACGCCGACCTCAAACGACTAGTAACAAACGGAACGGGCATGTTTCGCAATGTCGCATCGCAAGCCATGATCATCATTCAAATAGAACTCATCCACGCAAAGGCCGGCCAGGCTTCGAGTCTTGGCTATCTCCCGACGGTAGGCACCGCCAACTTACGTGCCCGCCTCGATGCCACGCGGGCGTGGAAACTCGAGCGGGTGCGAGCCGGAGAGACGAACATCAAGGGGATTATTTACATGGGAGCGTGCCTCTCCCATGTCAAGGCATTGGAAATGGGAGTTGATGCAAAGGAAAGGACGCGCATGATGTTCGAGGCAGCGACGGATGTGAGCAAGCAGTGTTTTGAGATACTAAAGGGGGTAGCCGAGCGAGAAGGACTGCCCGCATCCGAGTGGAAGGATGAGACAGCAAGTCTTGACGGCATTTCTATCTCCGGCATGCCGATGGACTGGATGCAGGATTGGGTGTGGGATGGCGACCAGGGGATATCGTTTCCGCAGTGGGATCCTGATTTTGAAGGCGGAGATTTCATGGACGACTTGGGATTTGACGTTGGTCAGCTTTAAGATGCCTATCATTGGCAGAAGAGATGAATCTTTGTGATATCAAAAGGTCTTTCCATATATGGAGTGCTGGTTCCTATTTTTGGAAATCGGGCGGATGCCATTCCAGAGTAGCCAAGACATTTGTCTCTGGCTCTGTACAACTCTTTCCATCTGAACAAATTAAATCCCACTTACTCAATACTTGTTACAAATACAAATCTCAACTACTAGTATAGTAATGCATAGACGAGGCAGCTGCAGTGTACGACATATGGCTGAGACATCCGATACGTTAGTGTCTCTCGTCTGTTCCGCTTTCCCGAGCTGTGCGACGCTGATCCTCCCTTGAGTTGTCACCGCCATTATTCAGCTTCATCTTCTCCTTGTTTCCTGTAACCTCACAAATGAGACGAATTCGTATAAGAAGGGCAAAGCAAGCCTAGTTTGCATCTTCTCACAGCCGGTAAAAGAACTCTCTTCCTTAGCTATTGGTCACTCCATTCAGTATAATCGACGAAAGTCGAAAACGACACAAAAGCCCACATCTTCATTGTCCTCTGAAGCATTTTACTCTCAGTGCTTTTGCTAGCAGCACAATGGCAATTCTATCTACAAAAGTCGTTCTCCTCCTCATACTCTGCGCAAAACTCGCGACAGCCCAAGAAAATGAAAATATTCACAGACCCATCAAGCCTCACTGCACGTCTACCTTGACACTGACGCAGTCTCGCCTCCCCACTCCGCCGTTCTGGCCGCAATGCTCGTGGGATGGCACGATGACCATATACTCATCTATCGTTACGATTAGCCGCTCGGTGGACTGTGGTGGCTGCACAGATGTCCATGTTACAGCAGTGCCAAGAGTTAATTGCCCGGCTCAGATCATTTCGACGACTGTACATGCGCGGACACCGTCGACGTCGTATCGTACAGTTTGCTCGGTAACTCCTACGCCTTGGATTTAACAAATGAGGAAGAGAAAATCTTGGGAGCGGAGGGAAAGTGGTTGCTTGTTGTTTCATAGATGGAATGGAATATTGTGCAAAGAAGGATTCGGTTGATTGACCTTTTGTACGGGAACTTTTGTTTGACTCAGACTTGATCGTGTCGTGTCGTATGAGGCTACTTTGTAGGCTGTTATGATCTGCTAGTATACTGTATAAAGTTTTTCGATGAGCTTTAGAGTGCCACGATAAGTGCCACGTGCGCTTATACCGTAGACTGAAACCCCTGATAGTCTTCTACCAGTAGTATCCTATAAATTGTGGCATAATTTCAGCCTTGCTGCTTTGCAGCTACTAGATATGTCTTACTTTGTATATACGTAATTACTATTCCTACACTCTCTGTCCCTCGTTTGCCCAACACTTGAAATACAGGTACTAGTACCAATTCCCCCTAGTTAGCATGCAGATATATGGTACATCTAAGCATGGGAAAGCCACAGGCATTTTGAAAGAGCTTGCCCAACAGATTCCCCCAATATCAAGATCTGCAAGTCTCGTCCTTTATCTAGTGTCCCAGAAGTCTCCCTTACACGAATGGTTCAGAGCTAAAGTGCCTAAAATGAACATGACTCGCAGAGTTGTCTCGGATACGGCAAGTGCCCTGCCTATGGCGAGCATAAACTAAAGTCGAGGAAGATATCTCTTTTCAAGCGTAAAAGAAAATAGGACACTGTGGCGGAACTTTATCCTATTTCTTTTTACTTTCGTGATTCTATGGCATTATTTAATATATTATTTAGGCTTCCATAAGATGCTTTTAAATGAAAAGTTATAAACGTCCCCAGTCCCTACACTTTCTCACTTCTCTTCCTTTTTATCAACTTACCTACACGCTGAATTCCTTCCGCTTCATACTTGCCTGAAATATCAAAGATCGAAAAGACAAAAGGAAAGAATCAAGACACCATGGCTCTATTAATCAAATATGCTCTTCTCGCATGCGCTCTCGCCCATATCGCCACGGCAAACCCTCTCCCCCCATACCAAGTCAATCCCTGGCCAGAATACACATCCTACTGCACCAGCACGACTTTCATCACTCTGCAACCAAAGGCAACTCCTACGCCGCCTTCGGTCGTGACAAGAGTCAGGCACACCGCCGCAAAAGTGGATCATGTCGCGGTGGACTGCGGCGGATGCGCCCATCTCGAGGTCGCGAAACGAGTCGTCGATTTCGACCATCCGCATCCAGGGCAGCGCGGACCAACTTCGTTCGTCGTCGTTACGGCCGCGGAGCCGACTTCGTATACGCGTCTGTATTGCTCTGGCTTCTTCCAGCCGCCTCCGGGAGAATCTGATAGGAGACGTGATCTTGGGGGAATGGATGAGGTGATGGATTTCGTCGAGTTCGATGATGACGCTGGTGTGCTCTTCCAAGGAAACGAGGATGAGAACTGCACAGCTAGAGTCTTTCAGGTCCCTAAGATCAACCTTGGTCCGACTCGCACTATCTTCACTACCACAACGACAGCTTCAAGGATCGTTAACTGCGGCACTTGCACCAATGCCTCGCCCATACCTATCCCACTAGGTGTTCCCCCAGTCGCCATTTTCAAAACGACCGTTACTGCCACAGAGCCATTCACAAAAACGGAGCTCGTGTGCAGCACCACGACCGATATTTTGAGCCAAGTTCCCAAGCAGAGCGCCACCACCCTCGCTCCAACCAATGCTTCCCCACAGAGCGTCGCCGCTGCGATCACGGCTACAGCCGCTACTCTATCTCAGGCCTCCCTGCAGAACATTGTTGCTAGTACAGACATTCCTAGCGGGACCTTTATGCCAGACTGCGTCTTGAGCTATGCCCTCCAGGCGGAACGCCTGGACTCGACGTCAACGGTTTATACTTCCACCGTCACGCGTACGATCCACAGGGCGTGTGGCCCCTGTGCGCTTGTCTGGTGGACAGCTCCGCATGAGCCCACCGTTACTTCTTTCGTGAAGACGGTGACGAAAAAGGGGCCCAAGACTGAGACTGTTCTTGTTTGTTCGGATGATTAGCCATAGAGGTGGCAGTCAAGTGGGAAGTAAGGGGCGGATATATGCGTGGAGTTTGGGTGGCGAGGAATTGATTTTTTCTATGCTGTTTACGGATGGTCTTTTTGTAGTGAATCGTGTGTTTTATATTTGAATCAAACGCTCTGTATTTTATAAGAACCCCAAAGAAATGTATCATCAAATGGCTAATTGACGGTAATCACACTGTTGAATAATAATCGCTTCATCGCTGCCGTTTCAATGCGTGTCCACCCAACCCGTTCTCTATCCTCAGTGCCGGCGGCGGAGTGGCACTCTTGGCTAATAGATTCCTCGTAACATCGATACGCCAAATAGCCGGGCCGCGTTCCTGGTCATCCCGTCTGTTGGCCTCGACCCATGTGCGGATCTGGCCGCGGACTTCTTTGTTCGATGTGATGGTTACGTTGCCCGTGGCCCAACCGTACATGTATATACTCAGCTTGGAGCTTTTGAAGGCACCGCATTGAGCGACGTCGAGGGCGACTTTCGGGAGACGTTTGTCTGCTACGGCTTGGGTGACGGTAGTCATGGTCCAAGTCTCGGCGAGGATTCGTATGGGAACTTGGACGTTGTGGGGGAGAGGATGCGTAGAGAGGTCTTCGAATCGTCTACGGATATCCTCGATTGGCATACTGCGAGTGTCGTCGTCATAGGGCACCAAGAGTCTCCCCCGCTCCCTTTCTGTTGGTGTCCCGACTGTGCTGAGTACTTCGTGGAAGTGTTCTGCTGCTTCTTGCGTGCAGACGAGTGTGCGGCCTTGTAAGATTGGATACAGGGCGCGCACCATAACGCCGCCTTGTTTTCTTTCTTCTTCGATTTGTAGTCGTGTTGTTTGAGCTTGCCAGGGCTGTGGCTGAAGTTGAAAGTGGGTGATGTCGGAGATGAGGTCAACGAGGATGGTGTGATCCATATTCAGGGTATCCGTCAGACCGTCAAACTCGTCGCCTATGAGATTCCTTAGGGCATCTTGAAGAGGCGGAGGTGATGTTTGCATGAACACGCCACTGCTATCCTCGATGATGATTTCAACTAAAGGGTCGAAGCGGCATATCTGATCTAACAGCACATCGATATCCTCGTTTTCCCCTTTTGTGAGATTAGGAAAGACGATCCGGAGGCGGGGAACGCAATACTCATGCCGATTTATCTTGGCCGCGGCAACAAGTCGTTTTATCTGCTTGGCAAGAGGCGTATCTTCCCATTCTTCCGGGTCGACGGTATCTCCTAGTTGGTAGTCGCCCCATCCCCAGCCGCAGTCGGTCATTTGTCGAGCCAGCCTATCCGCCTGAAGCCATCGAATATCAAGCCATTCTCTTCCTCCTTCGACCACATCAACTTCCACTTTAGCCTGCTCCTTTAGCGTTCGGTTTAGCTGTTGCTTTTCTCTCCCATCGCCGACGATCCCTGAAATTTGCTTCTTCCGATCCTCTTTGCCCGACCCCTGAAAGGTCTGGTCGACGACGAGAAATGAGCGGCAGCGTTTGAGGATGTCCCAGTGAACTGCCCCGTGATGAACTATCGTGGCACTGGCTACCAATCTCCTGTTTAAGAGACCCAGTGTATTTTCATTCTGCTCTTCATCAGCGAGCTCAGACTCGACTCGTTTCAAGATGTCATGCTCCTTTCGTAATTTACGAATAAACGTAGGAAGCCCAGTCACTCGCGGACTCTTGACCTTGGACTCGATAATCCTGAGAAAGTTTTCAATCTCGGGTATGTATGAGTCACACGTAAAAATATTCTTACGCGTCTCCTTTAGCATATTTTGCTTGATAGTGGCAATATCATCCTTGCTGCCAGGTAGCAGGCGAGGTTCAGGCTCCTCAATGGTTTCCGACCCCATGATATAGATACTTGATGTCAGCCAAAGGCAAGACTAGTTGCCTAGGCTTGTGAGGTTTATGGCCGAAGCTCTGCCATTATTATGATTACATAGCCCCAACAATCTGGAGCCTTATATCAAAATGAAGCCTTCGTGAGACTTGTGGGTGCCTAATCCATACTGTGCTACGGAGCATATTTTTACCGGCCCGAGCTAGTTTACTTAGCAACCTGACGGTAGAACTTGCATCTCAAAGATTAGATATTGAGTAAACACCTAATAATAGCAGCAATTGTGAAAGGAATTGGATCTATGTGGTTTCGTAAAATAATCTAAAGCAGTCCGTGATGGTCATTAGTACATACAATTATCTTCTAGCCCACAGGTTAGGAAGAAAGAACAGCAATTGGTGTAAATAGTGGCGTTTTGCGTAACCCTCTAGGTTAGGCTAAGCCGGCACAAGCACAAGACGCTTTCAAAACCTGCGAGGCAGCGTCCAACATAACATCACATGCTGAAGGATACCTTTTTACTCCTGAATATCACATACATATCAGTGAAAGCTCCAGATTAATAGAGCAGCTCATAGGCCTATGATGAAAAATATTAATAACTATGCATGCATTCATCCCATTAAAAACCAATTAGCTTCTTCCATTCCAACAGCTACCTTAAGTTACCCATCTTTCACTCTCCTTCATCCACTTATATGCCAACTTCCCACTCACACAATCCATCATGCTAGCTTCGCATCTCTTTTTGCCACCGCTCAGTAGCATAGTTTCTTCCAAAAATAATACCTCAATCCCCATAAACCCCCCCACCATCACAACCACCAACAAATGAAAAAAAGAAACTTGCGCAAAAAACTTCGTTCCTTGCATACACCGAGGTAACCCAAAATATGCAACCTTTCTCGCCGACCTCCCCCACCACGAAAGATCCTCTCCTCCACTGTTGCACCGGTTTGGCATCCGGTAGCCTTCTTAGATAAAAAGCACTAGTACCTGACAAGCCAACCAGATCCATTTCCCATGTGGCAAGACTAAATCCACCGGATCGTCTGCCAACTCATCAATGACTCAAGCCGAACGTCCGAACAACCCGCTGCAGCTCGCCTTACTTTTGTTGTGTGAATGTGAGTTTTTTACAAGCTCTTACGTGTGATATGCAATATGCAGTGTGCCTGACCACTCGGATCTTCATCCGCACCCCTCCATCACAAAACACAAAAAGAGGGGGAAATGTATGTGCTACTGTACTGGTGCTTTAGAGGGGAAAAAGAGTTCAACACATTCGGTGCAATCGGAGGCGATGGAAGGGAAAAAAAAAAAATTGCAACCTGCATTAGCTACGGCACAAATGGTCAGATCGGCAACTTTCCGGTGTAGAAAAAAATTCCGTGATGCTAGCACATGAAAGGGCCAAAAAAGAAGAAGAAACTTGCTTTGTAACCAAGAGGGTCGCTATGTCAAATCGAAAAAAGTTCCAAGCGAGCTTTAGAATACAGACTAGACGTTGGTAGGCAGACCAGTTTAGCTGCGCAGTTTGCGAGACCACGGAAAGGAAAACGCCATGGCGCACCACTTGCTAGTAGTTAGTCGGCGAACAACTCGCTTCCACAGAGAGACGAAGAGAAAAAGAAGAAAAGAAGTGTGAGTGGGATGGTGCAACGCCATACAGCGCTTCTTCCATTGTTTCAATCAAAGTTAGAATTAAGCTCAATTATAATGACAACATATTTAGGTTCGACAACAGTCTTATAAAAACCAAATAAACATTTCAATTATATATATCAGAGAATCATAAAATATATATAAAAAAACGGATTCAAGCATCTTGAGTGGGTTGTCCATGCACTCGATGGATATCGGGGGAATCCGCAAAAGCCACACACCAAAAACACCGTAGATATTCTCCACGTAAGAATTCTCAAGCCGAAACATGTAATAAATCCGAAACCTATCCCAACTAATTTTCTCTATGCCCCCTCCTCTCATCTCCCAGAGAAATCAGTGATTTATCCCTGGTAGTTAACGGTGACTTTAATGCTGACGTCGCCGGCGGGGACGTTGAGGCCTAGGCCGTCCATGTATGCGGTACCGGCAACGAAGGCATTCTTGCCGGTGCCGCCGGGGTTGATGGTAGAGCATGTGCCTGCTCCGCAGACATTCATGCCTGGGATATCCATGCCGGCAGCGGCGGCAACGAGGGAAGAGGCGTCAAAGCCAGACCAACCGCCGTTGGAGACGTTGCCAACATCGCCCTCGAGCCAGGTACCAGCGAATTGACCAATGTTAGTCAGTTCAGGACCGTTCGCTCCGCAAGAGCAACCAAACTGAGAGTTGGCGTCGACAGCGAGGACCTGCTCGGCACCGGCAGGCAGGGGGAACGTCAGAGCCTCGTTGCCTTTGAAGAAGCCGTTGATACCGCCATCAGGTCCAATCTTGTTCCAGCATGTGCAGGAGCTGTCACCACCAGCGTTGTTGAAAACAACAGTGTATTGGTACTTGTCGACAAGGTGGCTCTGAACGGCCATGAGGTTGCATCCGTACTGGCCGCTGCCACCGACATTGCCCTTGTAGGCAATCTCAGCAGCGGTAGCACGCTTGCTGCTGCCGCCGGAGCAGAACGGAGTGTAGGTCGAAGGACCGGTGCCCTGGCCGCCGGAGCTGACAGGCGCAGCAGAAGAAGCAGCAGGGGCAGCGACAGAGGAAGTAGGAGCGGCGACAGGAGCGGCGGGGGTGGGAGTGACAGCAGCGGGCTTGTTGGCGATGACAAAGTCGCCGCGGGCCTCGACGGAGTTGTGGGCGCGCTTGTGGACGTGGCCGCTGGGGTGAGCAGAGACGCCGAGGGCGGCAGCCAGAATGATCGAGGTGGTGGAGAACTTCATGATTGCTGGTATTGCTGTGTGTAGGATCTCGAAATGAAGATGCTGTGTTATCTGTATTGATATTGATCCAAAGGAGTGGTCGGTCGTCTTGGTATTTCCAGAATACGGCTTGCGCGTCTGTGTAAAGAGTTGCTTGGCTAAAAGGAGCGGTTGGGCGACTAGATGCGCGGAGGAAGCCTTTTTGTTTGCAGGAGTAGGAGTAGCTAAAGGAAGGTGTTGTCAACGCTGAAAAAGGGCGTCGGCGATGTCTTTGACTTTAAGGAATGACTCTGGAAGAGGTTGAAGACGGTGAGGAGGAAGAGACAGGAAGAAAGGGAGCGGGCGGGAAGCGGGCGTTATTAAGGCATGCGGGCAGGGGACAAGGCTTCACGTTCAGCGGCAGGGGTGGAAAGGGATCAGTGATTGGACCCAGTCGCCGCAACTGTCTAGCGGGCTGTGGCAACGCCTGGCTCGTAAAACTTTTTGCTCAAGGCCCCCTAAAAGCCCAACTGTCCCCATGAAACAGGCCATGGTCCCTAAAATCCCGGGCTAGGAGACCCCTGTCCTGGGGCTACTGCTAGTCCTGCTAAGTGCTAGAACCTTACGGAGCACCCAGCGGCTCAGGAACCACCAGGTACCCGCTGGCCGCCATTGGCTCAGCTGCTCGGTGGAGCCCGGATTGGGCGTCGTCCACCGCGTCAGCCCACAACAAGACGCTGCTGTGTTTGGGTACACGCAGGAATACACTTCCGCATGTCAATCGTGGGTTTTGGGGGGTTGATCAAGCTTCTTTTTTTCTCCTCTTGTTTGTTCTTATCTGTTCTGCCTAAACGAATGCGTGACAGACTTACTGTACTTGTGAGTATTGATATCCATATGTTCACGCACGCAATATCCCGATGATCCACGCATGGGTGCTGTAATAGGTAGGTAGGTAGCTAAGGTACTCCGTACCTGTACCAATACTTCATCGTACCTATTCATGGTATACCTGCCGTACCTCTCCAATACAGTGCTTCACATGCTCTGCAAGTAGGTACTTCCTGCTTTGTACATGTGCAATAGTTCAAAGTACTTTGTACCGTTTCTTCCATCCATCCATCCATCCATCCATCCATCCATCCATCCATCCATCAATAGCATTGAACACCACCAAATCAATTTCCTCACTTCGGTAATAGGGCCTCATCTGCTAATTAACCTCCTTGTTTCCCCCTCAACCCTCCAAAAAGCTGTTGCCGTTCAACTGCCACGTCAGTCACGGCGCTTGTTCAATTTGCCTTTTGGCGAGGACCCGTCACCGTTCAGTCGGGCCCCAAACATGAGACACGATTGTCTAATGTTTCTTCTTCTCCTCATTTTCAAACCCCCCTTCTCCCACCGCCCAGCCATCTCGCCCAACCGCAAATGACAAAAGCCGCGTCGCCTAGGCACCCTTCTGGAATGAAAGAATACTACTCCGTACTGCGTGTATACTGTACTGTTACTGCTCCGTAGCAATCGCATAGCCGATGTGCTGGGGGCGGGAAATGAGGCCCCCCTGGGAAGCAATTTCGTGCGAAATCGAGCCTTTCCTGCATCGGGCTACCGGTACCAGGCCTGTATAAAGCCAAGCCAACGGCTAAAGTAACATACATTGAAGTCCCCCCCCCCGGACGTTGTGGGCGGTAAAAGCCGGCAATTCTCATCCACACAACCGGCTTAGTCATTTTGTAGGATGAAGCTCCAAGCCTTCGTATTGGATTGAAGGCTTCTCGTTTATGCACAGTAATTTCGCCGGTTTGTCGTATAACTAGGCTGGTACAGTATGAACCAAGTTTTTTTGAGTGCAGAATTACATGATTTGTCGCGTCATTTTTACTCATATCCAACCACAGGCTGCAGACTCAGTTGTGTTACTGGTAGCACTAACAAGTGATGCAGGGTGCGGCTGTCGAATCAATACTTCAACCCCTCTGATTCACCAAACCAATACCAAAACACCATACCACAGCCGTTCTGCACTAGCATTTCGTCAATTCCAGTTCTTCATCACGCGTAAACACCGCGTCACCGCTTTTTGATTTTGCTCAACACATCAAATACCGCTTCTGTTCTCGCATATATTAATCCTACATTCCCACACAGACCACCAGCCAGATCCCGCCTCCCCTCTCCCCGTTGCTATTATTATCACCTGTTTCCCTGTTTTCTCCCCATGCCCCATCGCTTCTCCTATAAACGCCTTGACACATGGGCTCCGCTCCCCCCTTTGGATCCATACCTGTCCTTGTACATACGAGTAGTCCAACCTCTTTCTCCGTGTGAGCGCATATCCCGGCCTCCGGGACTCCACAAAGCCAGCCGCAGCAATCGGATCCGCGTAGCCACCCCCTTCTCCTCTCTCCCCTTCTCGGCATTCTGTTAGTGGTGCCAACCTTCGACGGCTCTTGAGCTCCCAACACTTCGTAGCTTTTCCTTTTCTCTAACTGAATAGGCTTATCCTTGGATTACAAGCACTGCTGTACTAATGCTAGTAGTAGTAAGCTAGAGCCGGATCGCCAATGGGCACCGCATATACTCCATATTAATGCAAGGGCACAGTTTTATACTACTTGTACTACTCACTCTAGATGATACGGAGCACAAGTACGCATAGGTGTGTGCAAGGTATCAATTTCTCGGTGTGTTCGGCGAGCATTACGTTTCCCAACGCGTCAAGTGCTTCGCCAAGGATGATATATCGTATTAGTAGCACTGCCATTAGGATTGCATTCTTGCACCCCCGCTTTCTTGTCAAAATAGGGGCTGTGGTCTCATGCCATGTCTTGTCTAGGGAATGGAAAATACCGTTAGCTCTGGCAACAAAGACAAACTGGTATTCTGCCGTTTCTTTGGTGATCACTATCAAGCAAGATGCTCCATCATGGTGTGATAAGCTTTGGTATTTAATGATACCGGTATGTAGTGCTCCGTACACTGTACGAAGTATTGGCTGATACGGTATAATATGGATTATGTATTAGCATTTATGAGGACCACTACTACCTTATGCACTCAATGTAGGGTATGTGCCAAAGATGAGCATCAGTACACATAGCCTTTCTTCCGCTGCCTTTCCGCTATAAACCAGGGGGGGGGGGAATACGATAGTAATCGCTGTAGCTAGGAAAAAGGGGGATACCGATGTTAAGAAGCATATGCCAAATGGGAAGAAAGAAGGATAAAAAAACACATGACAACCCACCCGGAAAGATCAAGAAAAGTAACTTCGCTGGTCCATCACTTGAAAGTCCCGTCTAAATCTTTCTTGCATGTCCATGACTCCTTGCAAATGCCCTACTCCAAGCGCCTCTTCTCTTGCTTCTGCCAGACTCATGGCTAATCCAACCACCTTCTTAATCTCTCGCCCGTTGAGATCACTCTCCACGAGCTTGCCGTAGTCTTCATCGCTGAAAGTTCCTACTTTCCACCGGCCCAGCGCCCTCGCCCGATCAAGGGTTCTCTTCCAGAGGACCCGTTTACTTCTCTTGTCTGGCTTATCGTACTTTTGGACAAAGTCGATCCGTGATTGATATGCCTCGTCAAATGCCTTTGTCCGTTGTCAACTTTAACAACGCGCACCAATGACCAGATATAGAGTGAATTGCTCAACTTACCCGGATAGAATTGCATGTTAGGAAGAGAATGCCTTGGAAGGACTCTATGTGCCGTGAAACGGCGGCCACAAAAGGATGACGCTCTGTGCCAATAAAGTCGCATTTTTCTAAAAGTGCATTGGAATCGTCAATGGCCACAATGGCGCCCCAACTGTGACAGGTAGCTAGGAGCTTCTGTAATACTGAATCGATTGAAGTGGCGCAGCATCCTATCTCCCTGGCCGATATCAATAGCAAAGGACGTCTCAGATGATCGCTAAGCCCCTCCACCGTAAGAGTCTTTCCAGTCCCTGGAGGGCCATGCAGTACGACTGGGTAACTATTAGTGTTCGTACGTCTTATATTAAAAAAAGAGTGGTTTCCCCTAAACCACGCAGTGGGGGGGCTACTTAACTGGTTAACCCTTTCCTCTTCGTTGGGACATTGTCGTCGAGAGTAAATGCTGGATTAGAGATCTCGGACGCCACAGATGCCCGAATTAGTTCCTTCGTCTTCTGTTCAAGCACCAAAGAATCCCAGGCTTCATCATTCCACTTGACATCTCCAATACCACGAACGTCAAACTCGAGCCATTCTCGGCGGGCAAGGGAATAACCCACTATAACCGGACAGCATAAAAGCAAGAGGTTGTTTTTCGCCTTCTCCAGTCGTGCCTTCTCTTCACTCTCTCCATAGAAACATGCATCCCAGTTGAGAGAGCTTTCACTGATTTGTGTGGTATTGTCTTCCATACTTTGCTCGTCATCTTCAGCTTTTCTGTTGGAAAGTATGTCTGTGAGACTCTGAGGTTGTACACCGTCGTTGAAAGTTTCGTCGTCATTCGCATATTGAGTTGGCAAGTCTAGCGACTCAAAAAATTGGGGGTATACTCTTCGGAAGCCCACAGGATCTACTATAATCCTGCTTTGTTCCTCATCAAACTTGGCCGTCTCGTTACTGTCATCAACTAGCTGGAACGCGACGCCTGTGAATGATTTGTGGTGCACCCCTTGGAGTGATACAAATTTTGTGCCACGTTCGATTAGCAGGCTGCGAATTTTGGCCTCGTCTTTGTGGTATTGGAGTGGGTAGAATGGAAGGCTGGTGATTTTTACGGCACCATTGAAATGCCGTATTTCCTTCTTTAATGATTTGTAGGCAAGCGTTTTGCCATTGAAGTCGACAAATTTGGTTTCCACGGAATATTCAAAATCCTCCGAGAATTTCTTCTTACATCGCTCCGCAAACGTCACCATGGACACTGCAGGAACGTCATGGCGGCGATAGGTGGGCGAGTAGATCAATGTAGAGGGCTTCCAGAGTGTCCACAAAAGGTCAAAGGTTATGACTCCGTTGTCTAGCATAAGATTGAGGTTCTTCTTAGTTTCCGCGAAATCTTCTTCCAAGTAGTCGATAAGAACCCTCAAACATCTCCTCTTGGCAGAAATCACATTCTACTTTGTTTTTAGCCAATGGTTAGTTTTGTTATAGGGCTTGGCTTGCGCCAATAGTTTGTGATAGCTTCTGAAATCATTCAAATAGCTATCAAAACGGAACGACATTAGCGGAGGATGGTACAATATACAGTTTCATATTACTCACAGAAACAGCGTCTTTGGATCCAGTTTTGGATTTTCTTCGGCAAAATTGACACCGGCAATATTCCCCATGACTTTTTGGAGGCATTCTTTGAACAGGCTGTTCTTGACCTCTACAGCGTTCTCAATGTGATTCTTGCCGTAATTAAAGTCTCGAAGAACGACGAAGACGCAATCATCATCTTGGGCAATGTCTTGTTTAAGCTCTATAGTGAGCTTCTTCATCGTAAATTTCTGCTCTAAAGCATCCCAAACACGATCGATTCGCCTGAATTTCGGCGAAATTTGACCATCCTCGCCTGCTTTCTCGCTATCTGCATCTTGTCCCCGCCCAGTGATGGCTGGATGTAGAAACAAAGACGGAGGCGAACGTTTAGGCGGAAGTGGAGATGCAGAGAGAGAAGGCTTTGATAAAGATGTAGGTAAATGTAAGGATAGAGATTCAGAGGTCACTGTAGCCGGCGGTGACAGCAGAGGTGGGGAGTTCGTAGGCTGCGTCAAAGGCCGTGAGCGAGATCTCGATGGCTGCATGTCCAGCCCCCCTTCGCCACTAGATGAAGTGGAAGATATGGATGTGGCAGAATTTGTAAGAGAAGTTTGACCCTCTGCAGTATAGAATAGGTCAGACTGTGACGCTGATGATGGTTCTCGAAGTGTACGACGAGACTGCATGAATAAAAAGGGGCCACCAAACAGCTTATCCGCCGATTTTTTCAACTGCTTATCCAGAGATTCTTGCAGCCGCTCTAACTTTGATATCAGCCATTCGGCTTCGCACTGAAGCTTCAATATACTGCTTGTTTCAGAGACATCGGAGGTGTTCCGTATCGAACACTCAGAGCCATCTCCGCTTTCAGAACTAGAGGCAGACTGAATGGGATTCTTCTGTTTCGCCAGGCCTTTTGTTCCATATGGTGATTCTCTAACTCTAGTTCGTCTCGTCTTTTTGCGTTTCCTTGAAGCTAGAGAGGCTCTTTTGAGAGATTCCTGAGAGGAGTAGATACCATCTTCCGGGGAATCGTAGGGAAATTTGATGGAGTAATTCTCGCTGCCGATGGCGGCAAAACTCCCACCCCCGTCTTGAAAATTACCATCGTACGTGGTAGAAGCAGTATTGATTTCTTCCCTCTTAATTGCATTTTTCTTCTCTATATTCTCCACGGCGAATTCTGGGGACTCAGGCATTGTTGACACTCGTTTCGAGCTTGGTTGGTGCTTTATCGAGAGAGCTGTAGCTGCATGCAGTGATTGAGGCGATGGTTGGACTTGACAAACTTCAAATCAATATCGTATTTAGTTCTAATTCGTATCAAAGAGATAGCACTTGGCGAGTGAAGATGTGCTAAGAAATGGATGCAAGGGGGTATTTTTTTATAAGTAAGTATGGAAAGACTTGATGAATGAAGTAAAAGCTTCAATTTTGGCTACGACGTTAAAAACATCACAAAATAGACAAACCTGGCTCTGGTGCGATGGACAATAGAAAGAAGGAGGTACGGTTGTCTATGGCGTTTCATCTTATCCAGCGTCTCACCTGCTAAAATTGTATCCGCGTACGTTATCTCAGCTGATAAGATAGGGACGATATGTACAATTTCGAGAGCAGAGAGAAAGAGCAATTATCCTTTATCCGAGTATATCAAATAAAATACCTACTACATGCACCTACTAGTAGTAGGTAGGTAGGTACTAAGATAGAAGTGGTATGAAAGGCTATAGACTGTTAAGTGATATTTACTAAACGGTTAATGTTGAGCTGATGGTGACGATGGTCCGACTTGAACAACGACTCGATGTTAGATACCCAATACATGAACACGCATGATAGCTTCGGCACTTACAAACGGATTGCAAATAGATGAGGCATATATCCTCCAATCACTGTATCAACTATAAGATGTATGGTATGATACCATGCATCTTCATGATCGATCCTTCTGGTAGCTATCTACCTAGTACCCACTGGGAAGCATCAGATAGTAGCACCACAACGAAATATGAGACAATTTCATGCAAGTAATTACTCGTGCAGTATTGCAATCTGTATTCGACTCGCCCAGTAGCAAAGCATGTGGCTGACCTGATGTGTCTCATAGGCTGTCACTCTCTTACAGGTGATATTCTACAACACATGTCTTGGCTCGAATCAGTTGAGAGCGTGCGTAATTCCTTGAGTCACTTGGAAGCCAAAGAAGAAGCCCGGATCCGACATTTGGCAAGGAAATATCCGATAGGCAGCAGCTCGACATACATGCTTTGCTGCTTTGCGGCCTAAGGTAGCAATGCAACACGGTTTGTATCAATTTTAATTAACGGGCAGCAGTCAAAAATGCGAGGCTGCTCAAATCTTCATCGTTAGCGCCCAACAATTGCCCGAATCGGCCGGTGCTTCTCTCGTACGTACTGCTAAGTCTAGGTATGACCTCAGACGGGTACATCAGAGCTACGATGTCCCAGCCCCCTAATTCGCTGCAGCTCAGCGTCTCTAGCTGGTCGCGCCGATTCACTAAAGGTGCTGAAGAAGCGCTAATGCTGGGAGCAGGTCGCTGCTAGGCTGCTCCAGGAAAGGCAGCTAGCGGTGTTTGTTGCGTCATGCGGGGTGCTAGTGCTGTGAATTGTAGCTCCATAACACCGATAAGCTCTTTTCGGCTTCTTTTCAGGCGATTCTAGCGGCCGTATCAGCTAATGCACGACCTGTCCACGGCAAGAAGCTTAAGCAAAACTAGGCGCTGCTCCCTGGCTAAGGCAGTGGTAAGGTATCCATCGTTTTGCTGCTAAAGAAAAGTGACCTGACAGTATTAGTAGGGCACTGAGTAAGACTTCGTTTCTTCCTTTCATGCAGCTTGTCAAGTTGCCCTACCTCTAGCTTTTTCTTCGCCGCCGCGCGATTGACGACTGCTATTCATTGTTTCTGGTCTCTCGGATATAATCTTTTTTTTTTCTTTTGCCTGCACGGTTAATTGATAGCGGCCGTGAGGCTTTTGAGCCACTTCGCTGCACATCGCTGCACTCGCTGCACCTCTCACCGTCTCCAAATCGTTGTCGTCATGCCTCGCAGCAACCGCTGGCGCAACATTGATCGCCTGCTTGGCTTCGATAGGCATGGCCGTCACTCTGGCCGACACTGGCTTCACGAGGAAGAGCGTGCTCGTAAGTAAAAATCTGCTCAATGGCTCTCTAGCCCTCGTCTCGTGCCCTTAGGGACTGCCCTGCTAACAGAAAGCTTCGCACCCTGGTTCTAGTGCTCCCGAATATTCGCAATGAGGAGATAGACTCTGCTATTCCGCCAGCCGATGTTACAAAAGTATGCCTTCGGCTACGGCATCTGGTCCAAGAGTGCGTGCCGTGCGAAATGGAAGAGAGTCGAATCACGGAGGCCCATAGCCGCATCATCACACCACACGTTATTCGGGCGGCCAAGGAAGCAGGCGGTCAAGAGAACAAGGGTTGTGTGGTACGTAGCAACCTGGATATATGCTAGCTACCATTGTGGTGATCGCTCACTGACAGGCCTAGGTCTACTCTTTGCTCGTCAATCAACGCTGGTTCAACCATGAGGCCGATGTCGAGCTCTGGGATGCTAGCCTACACAACCTCCGAGCTGAAGCTTGCGGTGTCATAGCAAAAGCTCTGTATGTGATCCAAGAGAAAATTCCTCGTTGATGCCCATGGCCTTGGTCGATATGCTAACTATTTAACTAGTATCGAGGAAGAAGATGATACTGCATACCTGCTGCACTCGGTGCTTTTGCGTCGATATTCGTACATTGCAAACGGGTTGCCGACACCTCCTGTTAATGTTATCGAAAAGGCCGTCGATTTGCACGCCGTTCGAGTCATTGGATCTTCAGGATACCAAAAATGTATCAGCTATCTATGGCGCGGCTGGCTGGTGCAAGACGAAAACGATCCATCCGTCTTCGTGGACTACAATGACAAGGACAATCCCAGATTCCTGGTTCATATGGACCCGGATCGGATGCGAAGCCCTAGGAACCAAAATCTTGCACAACTTTTGTTTTCGCTCATCTATCTCGGCCTCTTCACCATTGCCATCAATACTGTCAACGCTAGTGGCGTTATCGACATCGCTGAAGCAGCCTTGTACGCTTTCACGCTTGGCTATGTATGCGATGAACTGCTCAAGGTTTACAAAGCTGGATATCATATCCTGGGTTTCTGGAATGCTTTCAATGGAATCTTGTACGCCTTTCTGACGGCTTCTTTTATCTTCCGCGTTGTTGGCTTGACTTTTGCGAGCCATACCGATGGCCGTACGTATTACAGCACACTAGGATACAACATCCTGGCCTTTACTGCCCCAATGTTTTGGTGTCGCCTCTTACTCTACCTGGATAGCTTCAGGTTCTTTGGCGCCATGCTCGTGGTCCTCAAAGTCATGATGAAGGAGTCTGTAATATTTTTTGCTCTGCTCATCGTCATAATCATCGGCTTCCTTCAGGCCTTTATTGGACTTGACCTTACCGACGACAACGTCGCTGATGACGTAGTATTTATCGTAGAGTCTATGATGAGAGCTATCCTTGGAAGTCCGGAGTTTGATGGTTTTGACGGGTTCGGGCCGCCTTGGGGCGCTATCCTATATTACTGCTTTACATTTATCGTCATGGTACGTTTTCCTGTGATATGCACACTTACACTACTTGGAACTTCAAGCTAATAAGCAACACTAGGTTATCCTTCTCAACATTCTTATTGCCCTGTACAACTCTGCTTACGAGGACATCTATGATAATGCGGATGATGAATACTTGGCTCTCTTTGCCCAAAAGACGATGCAGTTCGTTCGAGCGCCAGATGAGAATGTCTACATTGCTCCGTTCAACCTGATAGAGATTGTTATTTCAATTCTGTTTGAGTGGTGGATGAGCAAGAAAACTTACGAGTTCATCAATGACTGCGTCATGGGCTTTTTGTACTCTCCACTTCTCTTGATTACAGCCTTCTTTGAGACTCGCACCGCACATGCTATCCGTCGCAATCGGGCTCGTGGAGAGGCAGATGACGACATCATTGAAGAGTGGGAGCAGCTGGCACACGAAATTGACTTTGGAGCCGAAGGTTGGTCCAAGACATGTGAGGCTGTCAAACCCAACTTGGATCATGACCCAGCTGTCCTTGAGATTAAGAAACTACGAGCTGAACTGGCCGGGTTGAAGTCTATGTTATCAGACATTAGCGACCATGTTCACTTCACGACCAGCCAGGATACCAGAATTGGGGACGGTAGCACCTATGACGACTTCAAGGTATCTTCGTCGGAAGCGACCCACGAGGGAAATGACTCTGCTGTGAGAACTGCCAAAGATGCGGCGTATGAGCCAGCAGGTACATCGAGTGATATAAGAGCACAAGAGCCTCAGATCAGCCCAGAAGAGTTGCTTGAACCAGCTGAGGAAGAATCTGCAGAACCAGTCAAACCGTCTGAAGAATTGGCCCAACTAGCCGAGGAATCCACACACCCTTTCGAAGCCGAACCAGAAGATGAAGATACGCCGTCCAAAGCTCCTGAAGATTTTCCATTCAAGGCATCCGAAGACATAGCGTTTGATTCCTCTGAAGATGTTCCATCAAAGACACCCGAAGATTTGCTATCTGAAGCTCCCGACGACATGCCTTTCCAAGCTCCAGAAGGTGCTCCGCTTGAAGCTCCTGAGTATGCTCCATTCATGGCTCCTGAGGATCTGCCGACGGAGACCCCTGAAGGTGTGTCGTCCAAGGCTCCCGAAGGCAATGTTCCATTCGAGGCATCTGAAGCTACATCATACAAAGCTCCTGAAGGCAATGTTCCATTCGAGGCATCTGAAGCTACATCATCCAAAGCTCCTGAAGGCAATGTTCCATTTGAGGCATCTGAAGCTACATCATCCAAAGCTCCTGAGGGCAATGTTCCATTCGAGGCATCTGAAGCTACATCATCCAAAGCTCCTGAAACCGTGACGCCCGGACATCTTGAACGTGCTGAGACTGAGGAAGCCGAAGCCGAAGATCCTAGCCCTGATAGCCCCCCATCTGGTGAAGCCAGGGCCGAGGGCGGACAACCCTCCCAAGGGCCAAAGAAGAGAAAGCGGAGAAAGAAGAACAAGCAGACACAAGGCGGTCCAAGCGGTGGCAGCTAAGCAACCAGACTTGAGGCGCCAAGGTCAGGAGTGAAAGTGCGGCAAAGGAGTGAAGATTGTGTGTGTTATCTTTGGTCTAATGAGGGCGTATATATACCCATATGGTTCTGATTTGATGAAATGCTACTCGAGCAGGGTCGCGTTTTTTGTATGTCGTGGACTGAGTTGGATGTGGGGACTTGGCCGAATAGGTGATGATGCTCAATGTATGAATGACTTTGCTTGTTGCATTTTTAGGGGGAAAGTTGGTGTATTTACGGTTTATGTATCATGAAATCTTTGTTGAAATTTAACAAACGACTGTAACGTGACATAACCCTTTGGAATCAAACGCACTTTGCCCATGCCTCGTTTAACCGTATACGCCGGCTGAGAATTCGCCAATCATTGCTTCCTCCTCCTCTTAAGCCCAATTCTTCTGGCTGATATAATGGCTCATCTTACGCTGGAGGAAAATAGAGGCTACTCAAAGCATTAGTTGAGGTGGTCTCCCAATAGATATTTTATTGAGATGGAAAAATGGCAGTTTCTTACGGAAGGACAGCGTTGTATGCATTCACATCCTTATTTAGAAACGTCACAAACACCACTCGCTGGATTTGATTCGTGGTATCTAGGTCGAGATACTCTCTCACCGCGTCACATGCCACTCGCGCCGCCAGGTCACTCGGATAACCGTAGATGCCTGTGCTGATGCCGCTGAAGGCGACGCTGGAGCAGCCGTTGTCGGCGGCCACCTTGAGACTGTTGAGGTAGCAGCTTCGCAGCAAGGGTCTGCTGGCGGGCTCGTTCTCGTAGATGGGTCCCACGGTGTGTATGACGTGCTTTGCGGGGAGGTTGTGGCCGCCCGTGATGACGGCCTGGCCGGTTTCACAGCCGCCCGGGTATGTGGTGATGCATTCCCGGAGGAGGCCACGGCCGGCGGCGGAGTGGATTGCGCCGTCTACGCCTCCACCACCGCGAAGGGAGTTCTTAGCAGCGTTGACGATGGCATCGACGGGGAGGGACGTGATGTCTGCACGGATGAGGCTGACGCGCTCGTTGACACTTGCTAATGCTGGAAACGCGGGATCGCTGAATGGTGTTGAGAGAGGTGCTGGAGAGAGGCGGCTGGTGGCGTAGAGGCGGGCGATGGTGGGGATGTCGGAGATGGACTGTAGGGATTTGGAAGGCATGATGAGAAGGATGCTGTGAAAATGAAATAAAGACGAAGAAGAAGACGAAGACGGAGTGCGACTTTTGTTGTTTTGTTGTTGTTTAGTGATGGGTTATGTTATGAGAATTAAGTTTTGGTGTTTTAGATGGCTTCGGACATATGTGCGGCGGAATAGGTACAGTAGCTGCTGTAGGGGCTGGTTAGGCTTTTGGGCGCTGTAATGGAGGTTTAGATGGGCTGAAGGCGGCACCGAAACAGGGAGCTCTTGCTTTGTTGTCGGCAAAGGGGAGAAAATAAGTGGATGAATAAAATAAAATAAAGAAAACGATATCAAAAAGTGAAGTAATTTAATTTTATGGTATTGATAGTATTATAGATGCACATGTTGGGAAGCCTTTATAAGAGATAGTGCTGAGTAGGTACTTCCAAGGTAGTGGCATATATCGGCATAAGTATCTAGAGGCAGCATCATACATTATTTATTTATATACGGAATATCACATACATTACTTGCAGGGTAATCTCTTCTGATACTAAATTCAATAATACTCCCCCTTTTTCCCTTTGTCAGCATTATATTCCTGTGTCGGGAACCGGATATGAGGTACCTCTACCAGCTTCACCTCCTTAGATGTTGATTTAGCGTATAAATTGCCGGTATTTACATCATCATTAGAGATGAGGTAGGTATGTTTACAAAAGGAAGAGTACTTCATTGTGTCTAATTGTCAATAACTGAGCACAGCTGTTGGAGTTCGGACTCGTTCAGAACATCAATGAGGGCACATTGGCAGCATGGCTAGAGAGGCTCTAAGCGTGAGAACACACCGCAATCACTTTCACACACCGTAATTATACCTAAGCTGAAGGCCAAGAAACTACAATTGAAACATTATCTAAGCCATTTTTTAATAAAAACCTTGTACTCCTATAACTCCCCATCACTGCAAGATCAAGCTCCCTGCTCGCGCTGCAACTCAGGTGCCCTGTCTTGTTCTTCCTTAGCAAGCTCATGAGCCCTCTGCTGATATTCCATCGCCTCATTTAACGTTTCCCTATGTTCCTTCATTGCCTCCTGTATCTCTGATGCGAGCATTTGGCTGGTTTGGTGACTTTTGACAGTTTCGCCGTCAGCCGTCATCGTGTCTAGATCTTGCTGAACAGACTCAGCAAGCTCTTCAAGGACGTCGCCCGAGATCTGGATGTTTCGAGGGATCAGCTTCGGGGTACGCCCTGCCGGTATGTGGACATTATCATTGCTACTCTTGTTGACCTCTGTCATCAGCTGAGGCAGACTATCGACCCTGTGTGGCAAAATAGCAGATCGCTTCTTTCGCACTGGAGCGTCAAACATGTCGAATGAACTAGTGCAATCATCCCAGTTCCTCTTCTTCTTGTTTCCGGAGCCGGTGTAAGGAACCGGGTGGTCTTCCATGAGAGCTCGGGTGATTTGTGGCTCATCGGTGCTGTCAAGAGTAAAAGGAGTCCTTCTGGTCTGTCGTGCCTCTTGTAGCTGATATGCCCAAGTGTGGTGCGTAGAAACACCTTTATTATAGACTTCATTACAATAGGCGTTTGCACGCTCCAATCGCAATTTTCTTCCATTTCGTTTGTCAATTTCCACCTCTTGACGTAATTGCTGTGCTCGATATTGTCCCTGAATTTTGGGGTCCATTGTCGTCGCAATATCAGCAACTGAAGGGATGGACGCCAAAATCTGTATCTCTTCCCGTCCTAAATCTTCCATTAGTTTGCCCTCGTCTTGTTCAAATTCCACAATATTATCCAGCAGGCCTGCCCATTTTTCTGCAAGTCCTTGTACATTTGCGCTTCGGCTCGGTAGGACGATTTTGTAGCTGTTTAGATCGAATTCCTTGGAGTATAGCTGCTCAAACTCTTCCAATTTTGTGAGCTGCTCGCCTTTGAGATTAAGCATTGCTCGCTTCGCCAAGAAATACCACCTTTCCCATACTTTCCGTCTTGATTTGCGCAGCATGGGTACCGTGTGGAGCATTTCTCGCCAATTGATATGCACTTCTCTCGCATCTCGGGAGATGAGGGTCAAAATGTTTCGAAACGATGATAGCCAGGACAGAATTTTGGCTTGCCACTCATTTCTCCAGGATGGCAAGTGGGCTTGGAGCCCATTCAGATCTCTAAGCAGCCTTGTCAATTGAATGATGATGTTGTTAGTCCTAGTTCTCCAGATCAGTTGATGGCCAGGAATGCCATATATGTAACACCCCCAGAATCCAACAGGTAGCTCATATAGCTGGGCAACCATGGCTTCCTGAATGCACAGCTCTTGGTGTAGATGCTGGGAAAATGTCATAAGTGACTCGCTAATTCGCCTATCGTAGGCATCCTCTCTTCGAGTGATATCTGATATAAACCGATCCACTGTTCCTTGTAATGACACGGAAACTTCATCTGGCTCGACGTAGAGTTGGCTTCGTAGTTTTCGCCACTGTGCATAAATTATTGTGGCTTCCCGTTTCTTGCTACCCGCACTGATTCTCTCGTTTTTATATAAATAGAAGACGCCTGCTTCGAACGCAATCATGCGTGTTTTTGAGGCCTGTCCCGCCACCCTTCTGCCCCTAAAATACCAGTTTTCTGCGAGTTCAACGAAGCGTTTGGCAAGCATGGCAAATTGCCATGCATCATAAATCAGGGCCCTGATATACTGTGCAATAACTTGTTGGCCACTTTCGTGCAGTTCATTGATGAAGGTGTTGGCCCGTTCCCGAAACTCAAGACTGCCAAGCGTGAGACCATCAAGGGTGGTGTGAAATGTTGTAGATTCCACAGCCGAAAACCAAGCAACTTTTGGAGCAGTTGCTGGTACGCTCTTCAGGGCTGCTGAACCGTATTTCTTGAATGTAGTATTCCAAAACTCTTGTTTGAAGAAAGTCTGAACCGTGCTGTGGTGGTTGAACGTGAAGGATCTTTCACCTAATGTATATGGCGCTGGTACTTTGTCTTGAGCGGCACCTACAGGATACACATCGCTTTGGTCGAATGAAGATGTAAGGCCACCATAATACGATAGAAATATTGGTCTGTAAAAAGAGAGTTGAGTCATTGGATATGGGCCTTGCCCCAAAATCTGGAGATACGAGTTGTTAGCATTATAGTTTTCCTGCATAAAATTTTGGTGATTGCGCGTACGTGTCTTTCAAAAGCTTCTCCGATTTCCTTCGCTGAGTCATTTTTATAATATGGTTCTAGGGAATTATATTGAGAATCCGAAACATATAGGTCGCTCATAAGTAGCGCACAGAATTCGAGATCCGTCTGGTCGGTAATTCCGTATTCTTGAGGATACCGTACCCATAGGAGCGTTGCTTCTATAATAGAATGCTATGATCAGAATTTGAGTTAATAAATGTGCTTAGTTCGCTCAAGAAGTATACATCATATCTTATGCAAACAAATTGTACTATAAATGAGGGTAGGAGGGATTATTAGAAAATACTTACGCATATTTCGTGTACCATTGTCGATGAAAGCATCCAGCTAATCATAGTTTTCTCCGAAGAACTTAACTGAGCTGCCAAGAGCTGCCACACAACCTCTGCAGAGATGTCTATAGAGATGTATTTGTTGGGGCTAGAGAGATCGAACCGTGTCGCACCGAATGCCGTCTCCTCCTCAAATTCTCCAATAGGGGACTCGATGTCATATTGAGCATTGACGATTCGCCACCTCAACTTCTTCTCCAGTACACTAAAAGTAAGTGCAACTGGATCGAATGTTACGAAAAATCTGACATTATGTCTATAACCTATGGCCTCGCTGTTGTCATTTCGAATCTCTATTTTAATGATCGGTGCAGTTGTTTTCTGATCCTTGCCGCTCTGGTCGACAGTCGGCGGCATCTCATACCAGTTTCTCACATCAAGTATTGCTTTAAAGAAAGGATCGTCTTGACAAAACAATCTCGTAGCTATTTGAAGAGCAGGCTGAAGACAGTCCCACACTTTGTCACTAAACTGCGGTATTTACATTCATTAGCTATTAGTTGCCTCAAGCCCTGTTCAAAAACAAGCAAAACTTTACCTCCGGTTCCATCTGACAAGACGTCCCATCAAGGTCGAAAAAGACAGTGCTGACGTCTGAGATGCCAAAAGGAGATTGATCCCATTTTTCTCGAGAGAATAAGCTTCTATATGTTAGCACGCAACATCGTCAACTGCGTGGGTCTCTTCTTACCTATGTATCGGTCCGCTAAGCTTGCTCTGAAAGTCGCCCATTTCGAAGTAATTTCCGGCTAATAACTTGGAGCCGTTAGCAGGAAGTCTGCCGCAAATGCGCCCCAATTCACTTACCTCATCCATAGTCATATCTCCGAAGAGACATCCCTGCCAATACTCCTCAATGAGGAGTTCGTCGAATGCCCTTACGTATTCGTGCTCCTGGTGCCCATCTTGTTGTAGAGCTCTAGAAGTATGAGAAGCAAGATAGTCGTCGATATGAAGCCCCCTTTTCCGTGCTAGTTCTTCGAGCTTGCTGGTCAATTCTCTCCTGGTGATGCTGCGACCAGACTGGTCTCGCGGCTTTATCAGCTGCGTTGTTGACCGGGTAGGTGAGGTACATGAGCGGCCATCAGAACGCCCTGGAAATATGCCGAATCGCACGGCATGCTTTGACGGATTCTTTGCCTTATCCATTTCCAGCATCATTGGTCTCACCACGTCTCTAACAGGATCACGGACTGCGAAATCCGTGCCACTGCGAGAATCAGCATCATCTTTCCAGCCAGGAGTTGTCCATATAGGGACGTGTACATCAGGCATCAAATTTCGTGATGAGCTAGCTTCACTACAGCCTGAAAGGCTGCTAGTGTCACTTGAATCACTGTCCATCGTTGTATGGGTAAAGTCCGCTATTTCGCGCCTATCTCTATATCAGTGGTCTGCTGCTAGATGAAAAAAAGGTACAATAGTAGGGCTTTGGAGCATGTATATTGTGATATTGAACAGGATCTCGGAAAGCTAGACTTCTAACGAAAAGCTAGACTTCTAACGAAAAGAAGGTCCAGAATCAGATCTCTATTGATAGAGAACTTTGAAGCTATATGAAGATAGAAGAGTGATAATTTCGTGATCTGTATGAATTTTATTGGCGCTCTTATGTCTAAATAGGTAGACCAGTATAAGGTCAACAGTACATTATGGGGTCGAATAATTCTTTGCCCCATGAACACAGGGCTAAATAAAGGGAAGTATGAAAGATTCCTTAGAGTTCGAAATAGAAGTAAAGCGAAAGTGTACTCTCCCAGGCGCAAACATAAGAGATAACAAGGGGAGCTTTGGTGACAGGTAAGAAATTGCAAGGACAGGGTCGGGAATAGTATTGGGCATGAGCAGAGACAAGATCTTGATACAATTAATGGACGTATTTGAAAGCAGTCATCCGAGGGTGAGAATCTTTGTAAGATTATCCTAGGTCACGATAATGGTAGAGAGATGCGAAAGCCTCCTTTGTTAACATTTGTACAAAGCGAAACGTAGAAAGCTACCCAAGAAGTCGACAAAGAATAAGGTAATGGGGCTTTGGTCCTAGTGAATGGATACTCCCATTCGAGGAGTAGCAAGTTTTGGGATCTCAAAGGCATCAGTTCGAATTGGTATACATTCATTGTTAGAGCAGGCCGTTTTTGGTAACATAAAGGTTGAATTAGTGAAGCAAGTGAGCTGCAAAGGTATCGTGATGAGTCAGCAGTATCTGCCTCGTACTCGTGTTCAGATATGCATTGAAGCCGAATATACTTCTATTTCTCGTTAGATTCACTACCTACTAGTCTGCCTGCACCGATTTAGTATCGCGTCCGCAAGGGGATTCGCCTTCAGTAACGGACCCAAAACAATGGTGATTTTATCGCTGGTAATGCGCCTGACGAGTGAGCCCCCGTCTAAGGCCTATGCCACATCTGACAGTCGGTGAGCCCGCATCTAGCATGGGCAAAGTCTGCAGACTGGACTCTGGGGCCCCGCGATAGTGGTGGATCAAGACGATGGACCTAAGGAATTGGCAATGCGATTATCTGGTTGTTGAATCTGAATGCATATTCTGGACTGGCCGAGCGTGAAGCCCTGCATTTCGATATCAACAAGCACTGTTTATTTCAATCTGATACTAGGAGCACACAACGGACGACGAGTACGTAGCACATGCTAGTCTGGGGCGTTTCTCCACGCCGGCCCAAAACTAGCCACTGAGACTCACTTGCAGTGACAACGTGGCGACAAAGCTGGACAGGAATGGCAGGCCGAGTTTATTTAGAATATTTTTTTCTGCCGGCCCCACCGTCACCACAAAGATGATAGCTGGTATGGCGCCTACCTGTATGTACCGGGCAGCCAGTATGCTCAGATCATAGGTATAGGCAGCCCAGGCATGAGCAGCCATACGAACGAGGAGGCAGGATGCACTGACAACGCAGCAGCTCAGCCGTCTTATTCCTCTGAAGAGGAGCTGGATGCGAATGGACGCAGAGAACCATGGCATCCAGTCCGGCCCAGCCGATGAGGTGCGAGAGCTTCTGACACCGCCTCGGTCCATGCATAGGCCCAACCACATTCATAGCAGCTTGCCAACAGTACTGTACATGTAGCAAGGGGACCAATGAGTACGGAGCGGTACTTCGTACATGCACTTTACTGTATGCTACTAGTACTACTAGTAGTAAGCTTGGAGCACTACTCTTACCACTCCATATGCAGGGGGGGATCCAGCTGGGAGAGATGTGAGACAGCCATCAGCTACGGAGGAGGGATGGCAATATATCTTATATAACTGCGTGGCGGCAGATCACAGGAGCATGTGTGCCCTGTCCCCCACCAGTCCCTGCTTGTGCCCCGTACTACAAATCAGTACATTATGCGTCTGAGGCCTTTGGCGAGGAAGGTTACGAGAGCTGGGCTCATTCATATTTGTAGAAGTATCCCAACCTCACTGCCCGCCAATATAAGGCTTTCCATCCGCCAAAGAGTGAGAAACGCCGCTAGATGCTGGAAGAGAGAAGTACTACAAATGTAAAACTAGTAGACGCCAGCCAATAAAAACATCTTTCTGGATAGAGTTCATTTACACATCTTCAACGAATCGGCTGCTAAAAGTAGGCACCTAACGTAGGGGGACTTGGTACGGCATCTGTTCGCAATCTCGGAATATGCAAGCATCAACACCAATGCAAGTACTCCGTAGGAGAGCTCTAGTCTCAGCGTCCCCTAAAGCTCTACGCTGGGGTACCCAGGCGCTATTAGGGAGCAGACTAGGGACCCCGTTGAGCGGCAAAAAAAAAAATTCGTTGCACATCGAATTCCTTCTCTTCGGCCGCCACGAACAATTTTTTTTTCTCAATACTCAGACGCCTTACCGCCTTTGCTTCACCACATACACCGTCTATTATAGGCTTAGC
This sequence comes from Trichoderma polysporum, assembly GCA_030278935.1. Classification (NCBI taxonomy): domain Eukaryota; kingdom Fungi; phylum Ascomycota; class Sordariomycetes; order Hypocreales; family Hypocreaceae; genus Trichoderma; species Trichoderma polysporum. The sequence goes on along the minus strand of JARFTM010000099.1, from coordinate 75,091 downwards.
GCCGAGCTGATAAAGCTGATAAGCCAGCCTCAGACGCCCAATGGAGGGGCAGCAAAAAAATCTTTTTGGGCTGCCCGATTTTAGCGACACACCCCGCGAAAAAAAAAAAAGTTGTGGACTCAACTGGCTCTTGGGCGGCCGCAGCCTTTTAAAACTTGTCGCCCTCCCACCCTTTTTTTTCCTCCTTCGACCTCCTTACCTCCATCTCCTTTCATTATTTTTCATCTCATTTGGTCGTCATCTTTTTCGACGAACCTCGGACTTGTCCTCGATACAGTCCTTTAGCTCTTCTTTGACGAGTTGTTCTTTGGTTCCTCCCCATAGAACAGCCCCGCCTCCTCGAAGAACACAAAAAAAAAAAAAAAAAGCCTCGATAGGGCAGAGTCGATTCCTCCATCGTCTCTGTTGGCTACTCGATCGATAGGTCTTTACTGCTTCTAGTAGATATCGACAGATTCAGATCGATTCCGATCCTCCCTCCCATCCTCCTCCGACTTTTATAATTCTACTTCTACATACCCAACACCACCGCCAACATGCCTAGCGAAGGTTCCGAGTCCATCAAGGTCCTGGACGAGCTTTTCCAGAAGCTCACCGTCTCCAAGGACGCCGCAGACATTAAGCAGTCTGCTGGAGAGCTTGCTGGCTTCATCAACGGACGCATTGATGACCAGGCCGTCCCTGAGAAGTAAGTTGATCCATGGCAATATACTCAAATTCAACGTCCCTTTTTTCCCGTTAGGCGGGGAAAACTTTTTTTCGCCTCTTATCTCACCTGGTCAACGAATGCCCCGCCACTCACAGGGGGGTTGGCTTGCCTACCCCTCCATCTGGTGGCTACCTTAGCGACCAAACTCCCTGAAAAAAGTTTTTTTTTCGGCTGCGCTACTATAATTTTTTAGCGGTCGTCGATGTTAACAGGTGTTTTTTTGCAGGATCATCGGCGACATTAAGAAGGGCCTCACCAACAAGAAGGACGCCACTGCTCGTGAGAAGTCCGCCATTGCCGTTGAGGCTATCGCCGCTCACTCTGAGGTCGGCGCCAACGTCGAGCCCTACCTCATCGTTCTCCTGCCCACTCTTCTTGCCGCTGTTGGCGACAAGATCACTGCCGTCAAGAATGCCGCCAACGCTGCTGTCCTGGCCATTGCCAGCGCCATCAACGGCAACGCCGTCAAGAGTGCTCTGCCTCACCTGATGGAGTCTATTCGCACTGCCCAGAAGTGGCCTGAGAAGATGGCTGCTCTGGACTTCATCCTTGCTCTTGTCAAGACTGCCCCTGCTCAGCTCTCTTACCGTGTCCCCGACTTGATCCCCGTCGTCTCTGAGGCCATGTGGGACACCAAGAAGGAGGTCAAGGAGCACGCCTACAAGACCATGGAGATCATCTGCCAGTTGATCGTCAACAGGGATATTGAGCGATTCATTCCCGAGCTGATCAAGTGTATTGCTAAGCCCGAGAACGTCCCCGAGACTGTCCACCTTCTCGGTGCCACCACCTTCGTTACTGAGGTCCAGGAGCCCACCCTCGCCCTGTTGGTCCCTCTGCTGGATCGTGGTCTTGCTGAGCGTGAGACTGCCATTAAGCGAAAGGCTGCTGTCATCGTCGACAACATGTGCAAGCTGGTCGACGACCCCAACATTGTCGCTCCCTTCTTGCCCAAGATGATGCCCGGTCTCCAGAAGAACTACGACAACCTTGCTGACCCCGAGGCTCGTGAGAAGACCAAGCAGGCTCTTGACACTCTTTACCGTGTTGGTAACGTCGTGGATGGCAAGATCCCTGAGGTCCGCAACGACGGCGATATCAGCGTCGTCCTCGCCAAGCTCAAGGAAATTCTCTCTTCCCGCTACGCTTCTTACCTTGAGAAGATGGGCCCGGTTGCCGAGTACATTTCTGCCATTGCTGGCCAGCTCATTGACATGAAGGAGACTGAGTCTGCCATCTGGGTTGAGTCCCTCAAGCCCTATGTCGCTGTCATCACTGGCATTGACAACGCTGAGAGCACTGTTGAGACCCTGCGCAAGCGTGCTTCTCCCGGCGCTGCGGAGGAGGCTGAAGGCGAGGCCGACGACGAGGAGGGTGAGGACCTTTGCAACTGCACTTTCTCCCTTGCCTACGGTGCCAAGATTCTGCTTAACCAGACCCATCTCCGCCTCAAGCGTGGTCAGCGTTATGGTCTTTGCGGTCCCAACGGTTCCGGCAAGTCTACTCTCATGCGTGCCATCAACAACGAGCAGGTCGAGGGTTTCCCCAAGCAGAGCGAAGTCAAGACTGTCTTCGTCGAGCACGACCTTGACTCTGAAGACACTGAGATGACCACCATCGACTGGACCATGAAGAAGCTTGCAGAGGCCAAGGTCGATGTCTCCCAGACTGAAGTCGAGAGACGTCTGGACGAGTTCGGTTTCTCCGTGCAGATGGTCCAGGGAGAGATTTCCGCTCTTTCCGGTGGTTGGAAGATGAAGTTGGCTCTGTGCCGTGCCGTCTTCGAGGCCCCTGATATTCTGCTTCTTGACGAGCCTACTAACCACTTGGACGTGAAGAACGTTAAGTGGCTCGAGGATTACCTCACCGGCTCCCCTTGCACTTCTATCATCGTCTCTCACGACTCTGGCTTCCTTGACAACGTCTGCCAGCACATCGTCCACTACGAGCGCTTCAAGCTCAAGCGTTACCGTGGTAACCTGAAGAAGTTCGTCGAGCGTGTTCCTTCTGCCAAGTCCTACTACGAGCTTGGTGCCTCTGAGATGGAGTTCAGCTTCCCCGAGCCCGGTTTCCTTGAGGGTGTCAAGACCAAGGCCAAGGCCATCCTGCGTGCCACCAAGATGTCCTTCCAGTACCCTGGTACCTCCAAGCCCCAGGTCACCGACATCAGCTTCCAGTGCTCTCTGGGCTCTCGTATTGCCGTCATTGGTCCCAACGGTGCTGGAAAGTCTACCCTGATCAACGTTCTGTGCGGTGAGCTCATCCCCACCGGTGGTGAGATCTACCAGCACGAGAACATCCGTATCGCCTACATCAAGCAGCACGCTTTCGCCCACATTGATAACCACTTGGACAAGACTCCTTCCGAGTACATCCAGTGGCGTTTCCAGACTGGTGAGGATCGTGAGACCATGGACCGAGCCAACAAGATCATCACCGAGGCCGATGAGAAGGCTATGGACAAGGTCTTCAGGATCGAGGGTACTCAGCGTCGTGTCATTGGCATCAACGCCCGTAGAAAGTTCAAGAACAGCTACGAGTACGAGTGTTCATTCGCTCTGGGTGAGAACGTTGGCATGAAGAACGAGCGATGGATTCCCATGATGACCGCTGACAACGTCTGGCTGCCCCGTAACGAGCTGCTGGCCTCTCACCAGAAGATGGTCGCTGATGTCGATATGAAGGAGGCCCTTGCCTCTGGTCAGTTCCGACCTCTGGTCCGAAAGGAGATTGAGACCCACTGCGCCAACTTCGGTCTTGATGCCGAGCTGGTTTCTCACTCCCGCATGCGTGGTCTGTCTGGTGGCCAGCGTGTCAAGACTGTCTTGGCCGCCTGCTCTTGGCAGCGACCTCACTTGATCGTTCTTGACGAGCCTACCAACTATCTGGATCGTGACTCTCTGGGTGCTCTGTCCAAGGCCCTGAAGAAGTTCGAGGGTGGTGTCATCATCATTACCCACTCTGCCGAGTTCACCAAGGACTTGACTGAGGAAGTCTGGGCTGTCATGGACGGCAAGATGACTCCTTCCGGCCACAACTGGGTCCAGGGCCAGGGTGCTGGTCCCCGTCTTAAGGCGGATGACGATGACGAGGAGGATAAGTTCGACGCTATGGGCAACAAGATTGTCAGCACCAAGAAGAAGGCCAAGCTGACCTCTTCCGAGCTGCGAAAGAAGAAGAAGGGTAAGTCAATTACGAAAATATTCCATAACACAGTATCAACAGCTAACTTTCTATCTTTTTACAGACCGTATGGCCCGCCGAAAGCGTGGTGAGGAGGTGTTCAGCGACGAGGATGACCTGTAAACGATTCAACATACCCCCACATCACGGCACTTCGATGACGCCTAGTCCTGTGACGACTTGGAGAATTTTTTTCCCCATTTTCCTTTTGTTTTAATTGATGAAAAATACGGATTGGTAAAGGAAAAGTTGCGATGCGTTCTTGCGATGATTGCATGCTCGGGTTTGCCGATAGAGAGGGCCTTCTCAATAGATTGATGGCCTGGATGAGTGCGGGAAACACAGCTGGGGATGGAGGACCCCCTTGTTGTCACGAGCTCTCGCACCTTGGGCTATAGAGGGAAGGTAGACGGTTGATAGAAACCCGAATAGACTTTTAGTAGTAACGACCTCTTTTGAATTTATTTCGTCTCTCTCTTTTGCCGTGAATGCTGTGCAGTCGTAAGTTTTATTATCCATATGATGCTCATCGTAGTATTCATTTAGATGCAATGGGCAATATGTGCACCTGGACGTTTGTATCAGTGCTGTTTCTTCTCAGGAGACTTTGCCGCCATCAATGAAAGAAATAGCTATTTTGTAGTCTTATTGATTTGAGCTATTCAAGATTTGGAGCAATCCTCTGTACTTTTCTGTTCAATGCAACCTCTTTTTCCAAACGCTAGTCTTTTCAATTTTGAGCCCCTTGGAGTTACCCGCAAGACATAGCGTGTGTATACTTCGTAGATGTCAAGCGCATAAGGACTACAGCATGAGTTTTTGGCTTTATATTTGCATACTGCTACGACAAGTCAGAATAATAAAGGAGTTATTTATTTTACAGTTTACTGTGTCGAAGTATTACACTACCACTCCATAGGGAATTCTTTGTTTAGCCTCAGCTTAGTTCAATCTTAGAATTATGGTTACAACGAATGATACTTTTCTTCGAGCGATCAAGTAGCAAATTTAGAGAGCGGCTGTGTTATAGTTTGATTCCATACCTAGTACGCTCTATAATAAATGCCTACAAGTTTCCTTAGATGCCTCCTCTATATCAGTATCATCCAACCCATCACCAAAGCCTCACAAATGAGAAAAACAATCCATCTCCAGGGTACCTTTCAACCAATCTATTCTCCAAATTCTCTCATCATCCCAATCTCCCCAAACCATCAAGATCTCATTCTACTCGGCCAAGTCCTCAACAATCAAGCTAAAGCGTGAATGGTTTAGTGGTAAAATTCTCCGTTGCCATCGGGGAGCCCTGGGTTCGATTCCCAGTTCACGCAGTGGTTCAGAGATGGGCTTCATTCTAGCGTAATTGGTTTAGTGGTAAAATTCTCCGTTGCCATACGCAACGTCGGGGAGCCCTGGGTTCGATTCCCAGATTACGCATTGTGATTTTCTTTTTGTGTTGATATTTATTGTTTTGATGGTGGTATGGGAGGTTATGTTGGCCGTGGAGTCGTAAAGAGTCTGGTGGGGCTGCTGGTCTTGGTAATGAAGACAGTTCTTTGCATGCTGCTAGTATGTCACAAGCTTTGATCAAGGCTTGGAAATGATTCATATATTTCTTGAAATATACTTTCTATTTTCACTCTTATATGTCCTGGGTATATATACCATGTCTATAGCTCGTTCATTTTACACGTCTAACCCCGTATATCCCAGTAGTAGAATCTCTCTATTCCACAAAACGTGATGGGTATATAAAACAAATAACGTAGAAAAGAAAAATTGGGGCGTAATATGGACGTATAATCATAATCGATCTTCAAATCTTCGGCCTTCAGAAGCATGCAGAGTTCTTGATTTGGCTGCTCATGCTACCAAGTAAGACGCATCCTTCTTTCGCTTGATCCCAACCAACTGCATCATCTCAACCCAGAATCCAACCGGGGGCTCAACAAAGTGTGATTCATAGGCGTCAATCGTTGGCCGCTGCCATACGAGATCAACTTCGCTGGACCGGACAAATCGGGTGCGCTTCAACACTTTCCAGAAGATGAAGAGGATGGGCGCTAGAAGCTGCATGGTGTAGTTGCGGAAAAAGGAACTGACATCCCAAGGGATGAAAGCTGTATATCCGTATCCTCCAACAACGAGGAGATGGATAACGAAAGCGATGATGGCGCAGTAAGGTTGCCCCCAACCAAAGTATGGCAATGTCTTCCGGTCAACGCCCTGGACCTTGCAGGCTCTGTAGAAGCACAGATATGTCGCCGACATGACAAGATAGTCGATAATTCCACCGGCGGTAATCAGGCTTACCAGCCAGTCAAGTACGACGGCAGAGCCGTTGCCGACTTGAAGGAAAGACAAGAATGGGAAGCACATGACCACTAAAAATGCATTGAGGGGCACACCCTTGCTTGTGCACTTGCGTAGGAATCGAGGAGCTCTGCCCTCAAGGGCCAGGCCGTACAGCGAGCGAGTTGCACAGTAAGTGTACGTATTACCGGCAGAGAAAATGGACGTCATCATCAGTGCATTGACGATATGGGGTAGCACTGAGACACCCATATTTTGCATAGCAATGACGTATGGTGAAGCCGCCGCAGTACCACTACCCTTTCCACCATTGACTAGATTGAGCAGTGTCTTGTCGTTATATGGAAGAATGATGCCGACTGCCAAGGCGCTGCCAATGAAGAAAATGCCAAAACGGATATAAATTGTCTTGAAGGCTGTCTTGATGTAGGTACGGGGGCGCTGAGCTTCGGCAGCCACCATGGAAATATATTCGGGTCCGACAACAGCAAAGGCAGCGCTCCAAAGCGCAGTCAGGAAGCCTTGAAAACGACCGAGGGCGCCCTGCGAATGATACTCTGCGAAGGCTCCGGGATTGTTCCAGTATCGAAAGCCATAGGCGTCGTGGCTTGGATTTCCGCCGACCATGGTCACAAACGTGAAAGAGAAAAGCAGAAAGATGAGAATGACTTTTCCCCCGGATAGGTAAAATTCCGCTTCACCATACGCTTTCACGGCGAGGACGTTTAATAGACTACACATTTGATGATAATTGTTAGTATGGAGACTCTGGCATTAAGGGAGGAGGGAAGAAGAAACGAATCCTAAGAGTGTGGGATTCTATTGTCTGCTTTTCCCTTCTCTTTGTATGGAGGATGAAAACTTACGCATAGCAAATGATGACAGCAGCACAAATACCAGCAGTAGGACCTGGGTTGGTAATGTTCTCATCCCAAAAAGAGATGACGAGGTTGAGTGCCGTGATTTCGAAGGGAATGAGCAGAGCTTCGTATAAGAAGAAATTCCATCCAGCCATGAATCCCAAAGCATCATCGACCCAGTGACCTGCGAGCCGAATGAAACCTCCAGATACGGGCATAAGGACTGTCATCTCTGCGAGAGAATTATTCACTAATCCGAGAACCATGGAATACAGAGTATAGGCCAGGAAAAGGCTTCCCGGTCCGGCTGTGGAGAGTCCACTTCCAATGCTGACGAAGAGAGCAGTGCCAATCGAGCCACCGATGGCAATGAGCTGAATTTGGCGATTGCCAAGGCGCCGTTGCAGGCCATCGGCATTTTCGATGAACTCCTGGGTCCCTACCTCCGGGGATCCTGGAGCCTCGAACTTGGGATGCTTTTCATCGTCCGTAGTCGCCATCTTGGAAATGAATCAGTAGATTGGTGACAATGCTGTCTCTTACTTTGTTGTCATGAAGAAAAGAATCGCTGACGACACAAGAGCCAAGTCCGCTGTCGAATAGATTATTATCGACGAACTAGCGTCGATAGAATGTTAATTCTTTAATGCGAGCGGCTTTGTTGAGACTAACGACAGGGAGCGTCGAAAGATAAAAGAAGGAAAAGACTGGGAAGAATAAAGTTTCAATGGGGGGGAAAGGAGTGACGGGCGATGGAGGAGTATATGTAGCAATCACTGATGAGCGCCGCCGAATCAACGGGACAGGGACGTGCAAAGTACCTGTCGGGCCAAGTCCGATAGAATGAGTGAATACTACTAAAACCCCAATTGACTAGGGACCGAAACAAGAGCGAGGACAAGACCGAGCACTCGGGATCGCAATTGGATTGGACAGCATCACTGTGACGGTGTAGGCTATGTGGGGGGAAGGCCGAACTGGAAACGCTTCCAACATTTTCTCAGGCGATTTTTGCGCGGCTGGCTGCGCAGCCGACTTATTCGTCTTGGCGAGGCCCGAAGTGCTGCTCTTGTCCTACAACTCGCCAGTCGCTCTGTGTTCTGCGCGCGTACCCTGCCATTGTCGTTCTTGGTGGAGAAGCCAAGGAGGACGCCAAAGAGGAGCTAGTGCATTAGGCCCTGCTTAGACCGAACGGGACGAACAGCCACCCACACAGAAGGGGGCCAGGGATCCAGAAAGGCGACCAGGGGGGGCACAGTGTCAGATTTCCGGTCCTGGGCTTTTCTACCCTTGTACTCCATACCACGGCTCTCCGTACGGAGTATACTCGCCAAGAATGCTGGGGCTGCAGTTGGCTGACGATGACGATGACGATAGAAATGAGAGAGATCTGGCCGGCGATTCGTGTGGACTAAATAGATGTCCAGGAATAGGTGTTTTGTAATCACATATTCCTCCCTAAGCACCTGGTATGTTCTTCGACCAACATTATACGCGAGTCTAAACCATGGTGTCCTAAGATGCTATATTCATCCGGGATATGGTTTGTATTGATAGGAAACAAAAGAGTCGTTGAAATATCGTTGTGGCAAACGACGGTCCTTGCTCTCTGAATATATAGTGTAGTCTGCGACATGTCTCTTAGACAAAGATGTGGTTGATTAGCGAAATTCCAAAGTCGTATGCATATCTTAATGACTCTTCATCAGCCACAACAATTCGTATTTAATGTTCGTATGCAGCTACTATATTATATCCAGCCGTTAATTGAACATCGAACAGCCAGGACTAGGCCTCTATTGGTCAGGTCACTGTATGTTCATGATACTAGTACAGTACATTAAGTCCGAAGCCTGCGGCATGGTTAGGTATAAGTGTATAAGTAAAGTCGATCTCTGCAGTTTATATTCCGTACCTAGGTAAAGACCCGAGTCTAGAACCTTGAGATCGACTGCACATCCATCTCAAATTAAGGGTCCAATTGGCCATAACTACTCCATGCTCGATACAGAGAGCTGAGCACTTACTTGCATCTCCCCCCCAATAGTATACGGCATGGTCTTGAATCGTCAGTAATTAAAACACCATGATGGGATTTCTGATATTTGCATTCAATTGTGTCTAATGCCTCCCATTGAAAAAAAGGAATCATGTTGCTACCTTCGCGGTATTTGCTTCCATGGTTAGTCCTTTTGCGAAGCACTGTGCAATCGGCCATTTCGTTATATGCCGCCGGTATGCCCGTTGACCACGCGACCAAAGATTCTGGACTAAAGCCTGCCACTCAATTTGGAGATATTTCTATCATAACTGCAAATATGAAGTGCATGTCGCTCAAAAGAGATACTGATGGCGCTCCCCAGCACTGGTTGGAAGCGGCTAATCCAACTGCTTCCGTCGAAGGAATCTCTATGCAGCTCGCACTGACGTCACTCCGCCTAAGCCTTGTCCCGCTACTAGACTCGTATTTGGACTAAGGCCATGACGATCCGTGGCTCAGTCCCTGGTCGCACAGTTTTGAGACAGTGCGCGATAGCGTCTCAGAAGCGGCTTTGCTAAATAACAACCGGCATGGTAAGTGCTCCGTATTGTCCTTCGTAATGAGCGCTTTGATGACTCTAGTCGCTGGCGATGCCGCTTAGATGCCAGGATCCCAACAGCCCATGACAGAGAATAAGGACAGTTAGGATGTACTAGTACTCGTAGGCAACAACAAGAACAAGAGCAGATCTGATAGACCGACCGAAAGCCGCAATAAGGAGGCTGGTTTTTTTGTCCGATCCTTGTCGAGTGCTGTGAGAGAATAGTACAAAGCTGTTGGCCGTACTTCATACTCCGTACACTGCCGTACTACTAGGTAGCACAGTATGTAAGGAACTTTGTGCATAAATGAGCTGCATGCGGTAGCCTAGATGGACACGAGTCAGAACATGCCACCCAGCAGCAAAGCCTCAGATCTCCGAATCCATCACCGTCATCTTTCGTCCAGGGCCGAAGCCGACAAACGAGTCTCGAGAGCCAAGGCGAACTGCGGCGAATCAATACTAAGGTAAATGGCGGTTTGTTGAGGCAAAGAACAAGGAACGTCGCCACATGGGAGCAGTTTTTTGTGAGCTAAAGCCCTCCGCCGTTTGGGGCGGACCAATGGTTGGACTGAAATTACTTTATCTGTGGGCTCTCATCAGTACGAAGTATACTAGGCAGTACTTGTAATATTACTTGGATCTAATGGTACTAACACGCCGTAACGGGGTAGATACTTAAGGGAGACCGCCGGGTTCCGCTGATTTCTCATAGCAATCAGGTCTCCTTCTCGTACCTGTATGAATGCGTTGGATAGGCGGCGGAGTCGCCATCTTCGCACTGTGACGCCAATTATGTACTGTACAGCGCCCGTGCCGCAAAAAGTCCCTCTCGCTCATAATCTTCGTTCTACAGGTGCTAATGGGAAATGGGCTGTTGCTCCGGCTAAAAAAACGTATTAGACGGCGCCGAAGTCGTTTCCGCTTTCAGAACCATCAGCAGTGCAAGGATTCTTGGCAGCAAGCCGCCAATAGGCGTTGAGTTTGCCGTAAGAAACGGACGCTAACGGTAAATTAAATTACAGCGCAAAGGCGTTTCTTCTCGGGGCTATTTGCATGTGCCTCGTATCTTTGCGGTTGTTGTCGCGTGACCTCGAGATTAATCAAGCTTAGATGTGAATATTCTTTTCTCACGAGTATAACGTTATAGGGATTCACTATTCTACTAACAGAGGATGAATTTATAATATGGTGGTGAATTTAGATATACAGAGTATATCCCGCCTTGCCACCACAGCCTGGAGTCTCAGCATCATAACCACTAAAGTCCGCACAGGCAGGAAAAATTCTACCAAAGCCCACACACACACGCACAGCGTGGTGAGCCTGTGGGGCTGTTCCAACGCCGTGCGCTTCAAGTAAAGGCCAACACCTTGAATGGGGCGAAAAGAGAAAGAAAAAAATACCAGATGAAAAACTAGTAAGGGAGAAAAAAAAGAAGGGCGAAAAAAAAAGCCGTGCAGCGTGTAGAATCCCTTGCTCGGACGAAGCCATCTCAACGTGTAGAAACGGGTTAGCGAGACTTCTTTGAAGCTCAACAAAAGTACAAAGTAACGTTACGAAATACGAAGAACAAATAGAGGCATCTGTTAAGCGAGACGTGATCTAGAATTGACAAGATGCAGCATCGGAGTTGAATTACCGCCTTGGGAAAATCACATGTCAAATAAATACGCCTGAGGTCGGTGAGAATAGATGAAATTCAGTAGTTTCTATGGAGTATTATAGCCTACTACATATCCATACATATTAACTGCTATGAGAATGGCGATGTTAAGCTTGTAGGTAAGATTCATTCGTTGTAAAATAAGTAAATTTAGGTACCAAAAGCACTGAGCACATCTCACCACTGATAGGCCAAACTCTCTCTTCGATATGCATTTAATGGTCTTGAAATTCATAAAAGAATGATGCGAATATATTTTGAAATGTGATATATGAAAGATAATGAGCTGTCTTTAATTATTTTTGAATACCCAATAGGCTATCAGTCGCTATGCATGCCTCTTCATGTCTTCTCTCATGTCCTCTTTCATGTCCCTCAGCACTGATAACGAGTAGGTGGGGTAAAAAGGGTTCCTGCACGCTAAAAATTTCTTGGGAGAAAATCGCCATCTCACCTTGAACTGCGTATCGATAACGAAAACCACAAAAAAAGGAAACCAGCAAAAGAATCGCCAAGATACCGTAACGGGGATATCTCAGAGCACTTATCGCTTGCCTAGAGATCAGAAAAATAATATCATCTGATATTTTACCGGTTCTTGAGCTGTGGCGGCTCTGTGATCGCCAGGAGGCTGCTGGTCAACCATCACCAACTCCAAATATCAACCCCACCATGGACTCGACATCTGATAATAATACCCTGGCAGCGCTGGTTGGCAGCGTTGTAGCGGAGCAACTCATAGCGGCACATGTATCTCACCTTGTGTCTTCTTCAGATGAGCCAGCTTCAACTCCATCAACACAGCATCCGTCTTCAGAACTCCTCGCCATAGGTCTAGCCGCTCTCGAGGCCTTCCTCCAAGCAAACGTCACTGGCCCTGTCCTTCCATCGGATAAGTCAGCTCACGTCGATAAGCTATTTATCAGTGCTTGGAATTCAGGCCGTTCAGAATCTCAGGACTCGACCGTCGCACTGCATCAGCTTCAAAGAGCCTGCTTGAAGTATCTCGAAGTTGATGGCGTTGTTCCCTATGCCTACATCCCTCACTTAGAACTCTTCTCTCTCGCCAAGTACATCTTGGTTCACTCCCTGGCAGCTGAGACAAAGGACATATTCGAGCTGCCCTCAACTCAGGGGACTTTAGCGAAGCATAGCCTTGCGTGGGAAAAATTACGTCTCAACGTATGGCATTATAAGATCATCACACAGCCAAGCTTAGGCTCAGGGTCAAATTTTACCAAAAGCTCACAATGGAGCGACATACCTACACTGGCAACCCAAATCAGCAATGACATAGATGCTCTCCGAGGAAATATTCTCGGTAATGAAGTCTGGGCGACGGAAGAGACCTGGACCCGGGATGAAAAGGCCTTGTTTCTTGTCGAAGCTGCCAACAACTACATTTTACTCGGACGCTATGACAAGGCAAAGGAGACGCTGGATGAAGCTGCACAGGCTACTGGTGTGGCTTATGCCCTATCCGGAGCATTGGGAAAGAGAACAAAATTCCAAGAACATAACATCAGTCAACTGGTTGTTCTTGCACGAAGCGCCTCTGAACAAGATGCTGCTACCACAGGAGAGAGCAAGGATGAGGACGACCAAGTGGCCGCCAAGCCAGACTCTCTCAAACTCAACAACGATACCTTATTAGAAGAGATCCAGTTCGCAAAAGAGACAGCAAAAAACACAACGGCAACTGAGATCCTGCCGCTGGCCTTATCCGAGTTGTCGCCACATGATCAGCCACAGCTGTCTGCCCTCGATGAAATCATTCTTCTTACCGAGGCAACGATCAAGGATGCCTTTTCACCCATCGACACTCTCACATCTGAAGAGATTCTGCCATTCGCAGTCCGTGTTCTGGCCGATAAGTCTGTCAACTGGCAGATATACACACAAGCTCTGCTCGTGCGTTCAAGGATAGAAATTCACAGAAGCAGAACAGTCGAGCGTGGCGTCCTTCAATTACAGGCGGTCGCTGATCAAGTCCTTACTGACACCACCTTTTCCACTACGACAAACAAAGAGTCTCAAGAGAAGGATGAATCAGACTCAGCATATGTCCCCGTCATTCAGGTTACCGCTCCAGGCCAGGCCACTGCCCCTGTCGATGAGTCTAAGCCAACCTCTTTCCTGCCCGCCGCAACGAACTCAGAATCTGCACCCGCTCAAGTTCGTCTTCGTTATATCCACGCTCTATCCACTCCTCCGCGATGGCATCTCGAGTCTGAACTTGCTTATGCCTGGGCTGGCGTTGGTTCCATGACATCCGCCCTGGAAATTTTCAAGCGTCTGAAACTATGGGCTGAAGTAGCTCTCTGTTACGCTAGCAGCGCAGCTGCCGAAGACGAAGACGGCCGAGGTAGTGGAGGAGAAAACAAAGCAAAAGGAATCATTCGCTGGAGGCTTTTCAACAAGACTGGAGTCACAACACCCTCTTCATCTGAACCAGAAGATGAAGTTGTTGGCCAGGACGTCAGTTTTCTCAAAGCGGCTGACTTTTCGGGCGTAGAGAGACAGCCCCCCCCTCCCAACGCTGCTCGTCTGTGGTGCATCCTCGGTGACCTTGAAAACGACCCAGCCCACTACGAGCGCGCGTGGGAGATCTCCAAACACCGCTACGCTCGTGCCCAAAGATCCCTGGGAGAACACTACCTTGGCCAGAAAGACCTAGCAAAGGCTCTGGATGCTTATAAAAAGGCCACCAGCGTCAACAGGCTGAGTCCCGACATGTGGAGCCGTCTCGGTGATATCAGCCTGCGCCTGGGACAATTTGAAGATGCGGCAGAGGCGTACAGCCGATCCATCAGCAGTGCAAATGACGCCGAGGGAGGCGAAGGCGCTAGAACATGGAGCAATCTTGGCAGCGCTTTATACAGCTTGTACAGCGAACTAACTGCCCCAGGGAAAGGCAACCAAGACGACAAGATTACAAACGGAAATGCCCCTATCCTTGACGACGAGGATGAAGACAACGCCACTGCAGGCTCAGAGGACAAGATCCTGTCTCGAGATCCCAACAAGCTCCTCTCCCAATCCCTCGCCGCATACAAAAAGGGAGCCTCCATCGCGCATGACAACTGGCGCATCTGGGATAACGTCGTCACCCTCGGCTCCCGCATCTACCCCATCCCCTCCGCCGACATCATCCTCGCCCTAACACACATCATCCGCATCCGCAAGTCAGAAGACGCCCTCGACATAAGCATCCTCTCTGCCCTCCTCCAAGACGCCGTCTTATCAAAAGACAAGCCATCCGCCAGCAACGGCATCCACGAACCCCCGAGAGGCTCCATCGAGCGCCTCCTCACCCGCCTCATCGAAGAGGAAATCACCCCGCTCATCACCACCCGATCCGATCTCTGGACTCTCGTCTCCCGCCTCCGCGCCTGGCGATGCGACTACGCCGGAGCCATCGACGCCTCGGAGCGAGCCTGGCGCGCCGCCGTGGGCTCTTCAGGCAGCTCGGGAAGCGGCCTCCTTCCTGGTGAATCCGCCTCCGGCAGCGCAGACTGGACGTCTGACGAGACCGCCTGGGCGGAAGTTGTTAAACGCACCGACGAATTAGTCTCCGTGTTGGAGAACTGGGGCCCTGACGTCGACACAATTGGACAGAAGTGGAAGGGCAAGGCGCGAAGTGCGGTGCGCAGCGTGATGGGACGAGCGAAGGCGACGTGGGAAGATAGTCAGGGGTGGAAAACGCTGGAAAGCCTTATGGAGGGGCTGAAAATAGATAGAAGTTGAATAAAATAGAATAGAAATGCATAAAGACGGGACGATTTTTATTTTAGATAGCTAAAACAAGAAATTTAACATATATATAAGGGGTATACTGTGCCTTAATGTAGCTGCCCGATAATTAGCATCTTGATTATAAGCACTCAGCTCATGCAGTCATATTCACATCACACGGATAACAATGGCTTAGTACAACCCTAATTTCTTATTTTGCATGCCATAACACTAGTCTCAACAGCATTCATTTTCGCATACACACATATATAGCATATTCTTCCCTTTAACACCACCACCACAGCTTAAAATCATCCAATCCAATAACAATGGCTCGAGTTGAACCATATCCCATAGCAATATAACGCGGAGAGCTTTATTTCTTGCTCTTCTTTCTTCCGGGCACAACCTTGAAATCAGCACTCTGCATTGCCTCGCTTTCTCTAGGCTGAGCGGCGGCACCGCTCTTCTTAGCAACTTCGTTCCACCCGCCGCTGGAGCTCGCCGCCTTAATTTCAGCTTGCGTCTGCTTCTCAATAACTCCCTTTTCAGCTAGCCTCCTTCGGCGGACGTATTCTTCGGAAAAATGTCGCCCGTCCATGGTGGTGGAGTTGGCATATACGGCGTCCGCGATCAGACCAGTATCAAGGGGCAAGACGGCAAGATCTGCCTGAAAGCTCGTGACTACAGCATACATATTAGAAATTGTGTGGTGTGACTGTAGAATTGTTTGAGAGTGACTTACTATCGCTGACGCCTGTGATTCCTCGAGAGAGCTCTCTATAAGCCCACTTGTTGAACTCTTCCATGGCGGCGTTGGCTGGCTCAGCTCGAATACTAGTGTTACTAATGATAGACTTGGGTGCTAGTTTCACAGGAGCGACCAAAATGGGCTTGGCGCTGCTGGTACTAGCGGAGCGGCTCTGAAGCTGAGATGGGACTGTAGATGGGCTTTTTACCTTACCGCCAGCTCCAACAGTGGCCCAACCACTTCCACCGGTCAAGATCGGAGAGGGTGCTGTTGGAGTGGGACCACCGTGGTTCGGCTTGCCGGCGAGGTTAGCATAACTTTTGCCGATACTAATAGGAGCACCGCCTCCAGTCTGGATAGCAACTTCCTTAGCCTTCTGCTTCCGTGCTTCTTCTTCACGCTGGATATCGGCCAAGGTTTTCTTAGCTCCGGCCGCTGCAGATGCTACGATAGGTGTAGCTCCCTTAGCTTTGACTGCGCCCGGCTTAGCCCAAGGGCTGACAGACGATACAGGCGAACTTTGGCCCCAAGTGCTTGTGGCTGGGAGGCCAGCGTTGGCGGCCGCAGCAGCCACGGCGGCCGACTTCTCTTTCTCTCTCAACAGGGCAGCCTCTTGTTCCATCGCGGCCTTTCGGAGTGCAGCAGCAGCTTCCTCAGCTTTTGCAGCCTTTCGCGCTTCCGCTTCTTGAATTTCCTTGAGGCTCGGGCCTTTCTGCCCTTCCTGGCCAGGCTCTTTGGCCCAAGGGGCCAATGGGGGAGGCTGGGCGATAACGTCGGGGGTTGCGGTTTGCGATCGGCTAAACTGTTCAGGTAAATTAGACCTGGCCCTCTGAGCGGTTGGCGCCGGAAGAGGAGTCGTCGAAGCAGGAGGAGGGAATGGCATCGGCATTCCAGGCTCAGTAGGCTGGGGAGGAGGGGGGACAGCCGCAGCCGCAGCCACGGAGGCTTGAGTCTTCTGTACCTGCTGGGTGAGAGAAAGCGAGCTCTCCTCAATCGTGGTCTTCTTCTTAGATGCTTTGCTAGCTTTACTGGCTGACGGAGCGGGTTCGGCTTGTGGCTCGACGGCGATGGCTGTCATCGTTGATATGATCGTTTCTTCCAGCCTTACGGAACTCTCTTGGGATTCATCGACGATCGCGGCAGCTTGTTCAGCGTCATGCTCGGCACGTAGATCTTCAAATTCTTGTAAACGATCTTTGAAACCTTCATCGTCCTCCTTGAGCTCGTTAGCTTCTGGTAGACCGTATCGTAGACTTGCGTCGCCCGGAGTTCCAATGGGCTGAGGCGCACCAGATTCAGTACCGGCAGGTTCACCCTGCAAGGATGCGAGCATTTGTCGTTCGTTAATCGAGAGGTTAGCCAGGTCTTCCGGCCTAAAAAGCTCCCCGTTTCCCAAAGCGGCGCGGATAGCAGCGGGATTGGCGCCAGGATGAGTATCAAATACACCAGCCGGACCCAGAGCTCCGATGGGCTGTTGATGCTGCAACTGGTGATGCTGTTGCTGGGGAACTCCTAAAGGTGATGTCATGCTACCAAAACTTGGTTGGCTTTGGAGGCTATGAGCACTAGAATGATGCTGGAGGCTTGGTTGTATTTGGAATTTGGCCATGGCCTGCTGCCGCATCATAAAGTCGCGCTGCTGAGCCATGAGGAATTGCTCTTCTTGTTTACGACGCTCCAAATTGTTTTGCTCTTCAGCCGTAAGGGTTCTGCCGAATGTTGGGAAAACGCCGCTGAGAGGGGGGATGATTCCGCTCCCAGTTCCGGGTCCAAATGGACCGCTCTGCATAGGAGGTCCATGAGCAATTCCGATCTGGGGCACCAAGAACGGCTCACGAGAGTTCCCGATTCGCCTGATGAGTTGACCAAGCGGTTCAAACTCAGGATCTTCCACCTTCTTCACCCGGAGGTCAGGGGTAAAAAAGTTTGCCTTGTACCAATCATTCATCTCCAGCCCGGTAAATGGACCTTGGATTTGTCCCTGAGGGTCAAGATAGACCCATCGCATCCGATCGGGCATTACCATTTGGCGAACTTGGGCTGATGGGAGTTCTACACCAACCTGAGCGTTCCCAAATGGCAGTCCGCCGCTAACCGGCGTAAATGATTGAGGCACTGCAGCAGCGATATTAGGCTGTCCAGCGTCTGACGATCCAAACGCGGCGAGGTTTCTAGAGTTGTCGCTGGAGGGGAAAAGCTCTTCGAAGACTCCACGATTAGATCTCATGGGGCTATCTGTGTCTCGGGTTGGTACGGTAAAGTTACCTCGGCCTATGGCACCGAGTGGGTTGCTCTGCCGAAGGTCACCCAGAGAATCTGCGAGGCTGTTTTCTTGTTCATGTGCTTGCATTTGGGCTTGCATAGCAGGGGGGAAGAGAGATCCCAACTTGCTCCCGCGACCGATACTACCGGTGTTGGATGGCCCAAACACACCTCCGAGATTACCAAGGCCGGGAGATTGCATATCGCCAATAGGGCTGAAGAGAGAGCTGCCAAAAGCCCCTCCAAAATTCGACCGCTCACGGTCAGGAGTCCCGGTAGACGGACCGGCTGGAGCGGGCCAACCACCAGACAGATACGCTTTAGCACCTACGCTTGAGGTCTGACTACGGTCACTCCCATCAAAGGCAGCAGCAAAACCTCGAGAAAGTGTGCTATAGTTGGAGTGTGGCTGCTGCTCATGTCCAGTGCTGTGAATCTTATCCCCAGCGCCTGGATCGGGTCCATCGTGGTCATGGCGTTCAGCCGGGGGGCTTCGGTAAGGGTTTGTCTCTGATGGACTAACAGGGCCATTATCACCAGAAGATTGGCCACCCAAGTTCAAACCAGACATTCCAAAGTCTCCAGCAGATCCTTTAACCGGAGTGCCCAAGATTCCCGCTCGATTAGGCGGTTGCGGGCCTCCCGAGCCGGTATCCTGCGCGCCTCCAAGAACAGCACTACCAGACAGCTCTTCATCGCCACCGAAAGGATCGGTATCAGTTCGTGGCCTAGTTCGCCAAGACTGTTGCGCCAGAGGGTTCTGGGCTTCAGATGATTTACCGGCAGCGCCCTCTGCGTTGTCTTTGGGAATCAGATGCGCCAGTCGACTTCCACCGGGAGCACCGCCTGGACGCTTATCACCAACGGCCGGCGAAGTGGGCAGGGCAAAATTACCAAAGCCACCAGCACCGGATGATGCGCTCGATGATGGCCACATTGACCCCATGCTCACGCCAGTCGACGTATTAGCCCGCATTAGCCCACCAATTGGCGGCTTTGGAGCATCACGCGAGGTTTGTTCGGTATCGGGATCATCATTTTCTGACTCTCTCAAATCACCACTTTTTCGCGAGAACCACAAGGGGTCATCCCGCGAAAATCGGCTGGTAGCAGTCGGCGAGGCAAGATTGGTGGGGCTGAATGGGTTGGAGTCGACAGTTTCTCGTCGACGCGTGCTGGGCCGGACAGCGGATGATGGTGAGCTCACTCCAAAGGTGGTTCCTGGAGCATGAGAAAGAGACGGCTTGCGGCCGTTAACGGCAGTTTGGTGACCTTCCTTAGTCTGCGTAGGAGGCTTCAGCGGCGAGTTGATGTCAGAAGAAAAGGCCTGTAGCGGTTAGCTATTAAAACATATTCACACAGCGCAGTTTACTGCAAAAGCTGGGGTTCGAACCTCTCTCTCTTCTGGCGAGTACCCTTGCAATCCTATTGGCACCGTGTCACCGTTGGTATCCCAACAGGTGCCGGGATCCTGCGGCACGTGGTTCTCGCTGCTCTTTCCCCAGCCCCTTACACCAGCAGTACTGCCATTGCTTGGATCCCAGCCAGAAATAAACAGGTGAGAAGGATTACCGCTAGGCCGCTGGGAGTGATACATTTCGAGCAGATCGTCCTTGGTATAACGTGAGGGGCCAACTTCGTAGGTTGTGGGTTGTGCAATGGGCGCCTCGACGCTTAGCGACTGGACAGCATTATCATTCGCAGGGGGGAGGTTCGAAGACTGGCTCAGGGGCGTGGTAGAGGAACGACGAAAGGTCAGGGTGCCGTTAGCTGAACGCCCATCTCTCCGAGACCTAAAGATTAAAGTTAGCCATGAGGAAAATGTAGATAGGACACGGCCGCTTTCGGGGAAATAACAGAGGGGCTGCCATCGTCGAGCGGCTGCCCCCGCCAAAAAACGATGATTCGCACAGCGTCCACTAGTGCAAGGAAAATCGACAAATTGCATGCATGACACAAATTCTCCGTCGTCTCCAGGGTTCGCGCCCAACACAGGTGCTGGCGAGGGGCAAAGACTCACCATTCGCCTCCAGCAGCTCCCCTTCCATCACTTCTGCCACCCCTCGCATCACGGATTGCGTTCTGGCCAGCAGCGGCCGAAGCAAAGCTTGACGGGAGATTAGACGGCATGGTTGGATTTGTCCCACGGGTCGTGATGGTATATCGAGGCGCGGGGCGTTCGTCGTCGAGTTCAAGTTCAGCCGTGGGTCGGGCGACTGAAAAAGTGGCAGAAAGCAGACACCAGTGGGTGGATGTCTAGCAAATAGAAAAACTCAAAATTCTGCTACGATTAGCTAGATGATGAGAGATACAATTGCGCGGGCAAGAGGTCGTCAGGATCGTGGTTATAGCAGGACGCTAGGTCGCGAGATGACAGAATGCTTGAATGAGAAACTAATGCTACCAGTGCTTTTGCTGGGGTTAAAAACCTGAGATTTGGGAAAGATAAAATTGGAGTTCGATTCTGTTCCCCAGGCTGTATGAACAACGAGGCTGGACTCACTAGGCCCCAACAGGATGGCCCCGAACCTTAACCGAGCCTACTGTGCGAGGGCTAAATCCTAATCGAGGAACCTTGTAGCGCGGCGACCGCCCAGAGCCGTATTACGACATTCTATGATAAGTGCAGTGGTAATAATGCACGGGGGACGAAAAACCCCGTTCGCGACTCGGAATGAACTGCATCTGATCACTTTAGCCCTGAGGCAGAGAGCGTGATATTTGCCCTAATGCTACGGGGTAATGGGTAATGCGGCAGCTGACGAGAATGGTGGCATTCATGCAGGCGTACTCTCTTAAGGCAAGGGTCGACAGGGCAGTATCTGCACGGAGTACTATGTGCGTCGTTGTCGTTCGACTATTATAGGCGCCATCAGCCACCGAGAGCTATGGTATATAGTCTTCTTTTTGGCTCGGGCATCTTAAAATCAATTACGTGTATATGCGGGTTATTTCGAGGAGCGGAATAGGTAGTAAATGCCAATTTAAGAGGATCGACTCTTAAGGCTGCGAGCACCCGAATACTGCAGCGTAGGATTGGTCAGATCGATCGCATGCAGAGTTTAAGTGGATTAGGCACCTATCAGGCAAGTAGGGTGTTAGGCCTATGTGACTTGGTGATGTAAGACAACCATATAGGACATACAAAAAGATTCACCAATAACTCGTTTGAACGATATTAATACTCTAATTATTCTCGGTATATTCCACAAACATAGTCTATGCCGCCATAACCGTATATCGCCTACCCAATTATTAAGTCCTTGATGCCCATTCGTAATGTTTAATATCATGCTAATCAATGTTCGAGCGCAAATTCTGCTCTTCTTACGAGCGTCGTCCTAACAAAGATGAACCAAGCCATCCAGCTTACCCTGTCAATTCAAGTCAGCTTCCGTTCATGAGGATTGTAAAAAAAAGGATACTACGCACATCTGCCAGCACGACATTATCACAACCGTGGTAAAACTGATCCAATAGTACGCAGGCCAAGTCTTTCCATCCCAACCGTGTACCTTGGCAAGTTTTTGGTTGCCAAAGAAATAGCAATATTTCACTTCGTTCTCCCCCTGAAAGCCGGGAGCGTGACACTTTACGAAGCCGCTCACGCCAATGGCGGCATTGAAAATGAACACAACGGCCCAAAGGAGGGAGAGGGAGAAGGTCAAGAGACTGACGGCAGAGTTATAGGCGTAGTTGCGTAAACGCTGAGCGGCAAACGAACAAATTGTTATAAATATCGTTGTGATCTAAGCATTGGGGCGATGGTTAGCTGTGTAGATTTTGGAGATAGTCCACTTAAGTGCCCGGTTGACTTACCATGGCAAGATTCACCAAGTAAATGTAGAAAGATGCTGAGCCCAAGATTCCCAACTTGTCATAGAGGGAATTCGCATTGGTCAGCAAAATCAGAGCCGCAAAAGACCGCATCACCATGCCCACAAAGGGCACTGGGAGTTTCCAGGGGCGCGGGTCGAAAAGGAACATTTTCCCCTAGATGCTCCTCTGTTGTAAGAAGGAGGAAGTAAATTATTCGAGATGGCAGTTTCGAATATTTAGGATGCTTATGTTTTGTTCTTTCCAGTGATAGTCGTTGATCTCTTATATGAGTAACATGTTCTCGGTATTCCCAGAAAATGAGAGACTGGTTTGCCATGCCTAAATAGACTCGACAATTTGAGAATATTTGACGAAGAGGCGGCGGCAGCCACCTACACACGACATCGTGCTAGAAACTTAAATCGTCGAGAAGCCAGCGTTTTCCATGTTGCTCACAGAGACTAGGATGCTGCCGAGGCTCGTATTCCAGAATAGAGGCCGTCATCTCAAAGCCACCAGGAACAAGGTTGACCGCAGAATCCCGCCACTACACGTTCTTCAGGAAATGTGATTTGAATTTTCTGTTGGCGCGATCCGCAGATCGAAGCATCATCTGATCGCCAAGTACCTCGAAAGCAAATCTCTTCCCCGTATCGTCGTTGGTTTGTTGAGGGGCGCAAACTTCCACGCGGAATGTGGTTCCCTCCTTGGGTATGACCTTGAGGCCCCTCTTCTTCGTAATCAGTTCAACCACAAATTTGCGGTCCCTGACAATGATGCCCTTGATTCCTACTCTTCCTGGACACCGGCTCCTCACAACTTCAGCTTCTGCTCCATGGAATTCAGCACTTGCTAGCTTGGCAGCAGCCAGTGTACCGCCAGTGTGTATGTCGTTCCCCAAGATTTCCAAGGCGTAACCCATCCACAGCTTATTCAGCGGTTCGTAGATTTCATACTTCTGCCCATCCTTCGGAATATCGTAGAGCCCAAGACTGCGGCGCTCACGAGCTGACAATGGCTTTGGTCTCTGTTTACCGCGTAGCTTTTCCTGCTGGCGAGCTCTATGGCGCGCTGCCCTGGCATTGAGAGCAGCAGGTGGAGGGGATGTAGGCTTCAGCTGAAGAGTTCGATACTGGATCTTGTCACTGTAGATGCGGTTTGCGCTGTCGGGAGAGTGCGCCCTGGACAGCAAGTCTTGCGTCACCTTGATCTGTTCTGAAGATGACATGATGGCGATGTGAAGTATTAATGTCCGGAGCCTTGTAGAATATGGCAACTCCTTACAGCCAAATATGAACCGTAGGCTTGAAAGCCGATGCAGCTGATAGATCAAATGCTTTAAAGTCTCGGCAATTTTTTTTGGAGGTTACGGCTTCGGGGCCTTGCAGGTGGTCCAAGCTCCCTCCACACTGGCATGTCCTCGGTACCAAGCAACAGGATATGTGTACTGCGTCATATCCTGTACTCGGTACACCTGTTCCGAGCTTAGCACAGGCTTACAGCGGCTCAGCTGCTTGATGCAACCACCATATTCTTCTTCACATGCCCTCGGGTTATAATCGACTAGCACTGCTCGCGTTCTCGTCCTCATTCGGCCCCACAACACTATTGCCCGTACCCCGGATAATCATCAGACTCATGGCTGACCATTTGCCATTGCATCAGCAAGCTTGATTCTCCATATGCATCAAGCGCGGCATCGGCTGAAGCGTTCTCTTTTATAGCATGGCAATGTTGTTGCTACCACTCAGCTCCTTCAACTATCCTTAAGAACAACTCCGCACCACTCCAACGTCCGTCCATTTCGACTCCGCGACCTCCAGCCATGTCCCAAGATGGCGATCCCGTTGACGAAGCCAGCAGCTCGGCCCCCGATCTCCAAATCTTGGGTGATGAAATCACTCTACAGCCCAGCGGCTTCATAGAGCCGAGGACTATATCTCAGGATGACAAAGAAGAGGCTTTGATGAATCAATCCCCTTCGTTCCGCCGCGAGCCACTTCAGTATGACTTGCCGAGGTCCGTCGTTTTACTCGAGCCTGCTAACATAGTGGCGCTAGGTTTCTTCGCGAAGTTTCTCTCTACGTATCTGGTCAAGGATGGCGAGCCTACGACCGCGTTATCGGCCAACCGGCCTTCTATCCGGGGTTCTCGGAGAATATGATCTCCATGGTCTTGTCGGCGCCTTTACTGCAGAAACGGATTTCACAGCTCGCCGGCGACCGCCTAGCTGTCGAGGAGAAGCAAGGACTGCTGAACAAAGATGACAAAGATTACGAATCGAAACGTGCGCAGCGACGAAATATTCTAGAAAACTCCCTCCAAGAGGTCGCAGCGAAGCTTACGGACAATATGATTTGCAAAATGGAGAGCAACACATTTATTCGCGGTGCATACTACTTGTGTATGCAGCTGGTAACGCGTGCCTACCACCAAGGAATTCATGTTTCTAGCGAGGAAGTCTTGCGATTGCGAAGGGTGGCGGATCTGGCCGCCAAGAATAAGCAGAGCATTGTGTTCTTACCGAGTCACCGATCGCACGTAGATTATGTTTCTCTGCAGCTGATATGCTTCCGCCTTGGCTTGACGTTGCCAGTGGTTGTGGCCGGAGACAACCTCAATTTTCCACTGGTGGGAGCTTTCTTGCAGCATGCGGGCGCGATGTGGATTAGGAGGTCGTTTGGAGATGACGCCTTATACACAACACTCGTACAATCATATGTTGACACTCTACTACAGGGGGGCTACAATTTCGAGTGCTTTATCGAAGGAGGCAGATCGCGTACAGGCAAGCTGTTGCCCCCCAAATTTGGTATCCTAAGCTTCGTCCTTGATAGTATCCTTTCCGGTCGAGTCAAGGATACCATTATTTGCCCTGTTAGCACACAATACGACAAGGTCATTGAGACAGAGGGCTATGTCACTGAACTGCTTGGTATGCCCAAGAAGAAGGAAAATTTAGCCGATCTTCTCTCCAACGGGCCCTCCATACTCTCTCTGAAGCTAGGCAGAGTCGATATCCGATTCCATGAGCCGTGGAGCTTGCGGAAATTTATCGACAACCATCTCGCAAAACTGTCCCACATACCTGCTGGATTAGATACGGACCATCACAATCCTGAAGTAAGAGCAGTCCGAGAAAAGATTCTGCACGCGTTAGGCTACAAAGTCCTTGGTGACATCAACGCAGTATCCGTCGTGATGCCTACTGCCCTCATTGGCACTGTTCTTCTTACTCTCCGTGGCCGCGGTGTTGGCAAGGGCGAATTGATCCGTCGTGTAGAGTGGCTGACCTGTCGTGTCCGAGCCAAGGGTGGGCGAGTTGCGCATTTTGGAAACTCACCTCTTTCGGAAATTATTGATCGAGGACTAGAAGTCTTGGGTAAAGACTTGGTGGGAGTGGTTGATGGACTAGCAGAACCAACATATTACGCTGTCGATCGCTTCCAGCTCTCCTTCTATCGCAACATGACGATCCACCTCTTCATATACGAGGCTCTTGTCAGTGTGGCCATGTACACACGCGTCAAGCGTGGAGGCGGCCCATCCAACCAGGATATGCCCTACGAGGAGCTCAAGGCTCAAGTTTTGTTTTTATCTTCGCTCTTCCGTGGAGAATTCATCTTCTCTGGCGCCGGTCTTGACGTAAACTTGGATACCACGCTACGCGGCCTGGAAGCTGACCACGTTGTTCGCTTGGATAAAGATGAAAACGGGAACATAACAACCATTGGACTATCCGACAAGGAGCGCAAGGCCGGACGAGAAAACTATGATTTTTACTGCTTCCTCATCTGGCCTTTTATAGAGGCTAGTTGGCTGGCGGCGGTATCGCTGATGGGTCTTACTCCTCCAACCGGCAAAAACGGCGATATATGGATCGAGGAGGCAAAAGCTCAGAATAATACACAACTGGTAAGAAATAATTCTCCTCATGATCGCAGAAAAGCTAAGCTCACATCTTGAAATGATAGCTCGGTAAGACTCTCTACCACCAAGGAGACCTCTCGTACTTTGAGGCCGTGAACAAGGAAACTCTCAAAAACTCGTACACGCGCTTCCAGCAAGAGCAAATCATCAACGTTGTCAAGTCCAAAGACACCAAGATCCCTCCCCGCCTCCAGCTCGATCCTTCATGGCGACCTTCTCGCGATCCCAACACGGGCGCTCTATTAGCCGAGGGAAAGCTGTGGGATTTTACGGAGAAGATTGCAAGCTCACGTCGAGAGGGCAAGAATCGACGAGATGGAGCAACGGTTAGTAGCCGTGTGCTTCGCTTGACGGATGAGCTTGGCAGCAGGCTGTTCGCTGAAGCGGAAGAGGCGGAGAAGAAGGGCGGAAAGGCGAAAGTGCCAAGCAGGTTGAGCAAGGAAGAACAGGAGGCGCTGAACAACGATGTAAAACACGCACGGAGGAAGAGGACGCTAGAAGGCAGGGCACATTTGTAAAACTTTTTCTGGATTTTTTTAATCCTTATCCCCTTCTGGACCTGTTTTGTATTATACCCCATATATGATGCTTATGTATACATAAAAAAGATTTAATAAGAGCGCGCATTGGCGGTTATTGAAAAGAAAGCAAACGTTGCCATTCCAACCACCCGCCATATATATACCCTTGTTTCTATTTTGTGTTCGCCTCTCGCTGACTCCTGCTAGCTGTGATTTTTTGTTCGTCATTCGTAATCCATCTTCTCTCAATACCCTTCCCCTCTACTCGGTCTTGGGTGGTAATATGATGTTGTCGATCAACCTTACTGCCGGCCCTCCTGAGTGTCCCAGATCCTCGCCGCTCTGCGCCTGTTCTACAGGCTGCATCTTGATTGCTCCGCTGAGAATAGCCCCCTTTGACGCATCTACAGCGTCAACTTCTTGTAACGTCTCCGGGTCAGCCAAGGAGATGTAATCAACCTCGAAAGTAACCCGCTGATCCGGAGGGAGCTCTTTCTGAGCTTCCAGCACGGTCTGGGTGACATTGTTCGCCGCTCCGAGGACGTCGCTCCGGTTCAACCGGTCGTTGTTGTACATTTCTTCCGCGGCACGCAACGCCTTGCTCAATACGACTGCAACACGGCGCCGGCGCGGACCAAGATAGACGTTCCGCGAGCTTAATGCGAGGCCGTCGGATTCTCGCGTGGTGGGGCAAACGACAACTTCGGTCGGCATCATAAAGTCCTCGACCATGCGCTTGATGACGACGGTTTGCTGGACGTCCTTTTGGCCAAAGTAGACGCGGTCCGGCTGGACAATGTTGAAGAGCTTCATACAGACGGTGGCCACGCCGCGGAAGAAGGTCGGCCGGCTGGCGCCCTCGAGGACTTCTCCCACAGGTGTAATGGTGACGAAGCTGCCCTTGCTGTCGATCTCCTGGCCGGGGAAGCCAGAAGGATATATGTCGGCCGTCGTGGGCGCAAAGACAGCAGATATCCGGCCGAGGTTTGCTCCATCATCGGCAAATTCGCGGTCCAGCTTAGCCAGAGCGGCAACGTCGGTCTCCCAAGTCACCGGATAGGACGCCAGGTCTTCCTTGATGCCGAACTGGGCCGGGTTGACGTAGATGCTCACGACGACGTGGTGGTTCTCGCGGGCGGCGGCTCGGATGAGGGAGAAGTGGCCCTCGTGCAGGGCGCCCATGGTGGGCACGAGGCCGACGGAGCGGTAGTTGACCATGTGTGGTTTGCGCCATTGCCGCACGGCATCGACGAGGCGGAGGATCTTGATGGACGACGAGGGGATGGTTTCGGCGACGGTGCGGAGCGTCCTGATGGTGTCTGAACGGCCGCTGGTGGCGGGATATAGTCGCGGCAGGCCGGCGGCCCGGGAAACGAGTCGTGAGAATGAGGCTTGAGGCGGCATTGTGTGCGTATTAGGTATTGAATGGATGGATAGCTCGGAGGGGTGGTTGTCGCAAAGCTCGCCGGATGGTCGTGTGCCGGTGGTCAAATTGGTTTCGGGAAGACAAAAGGCAGTCGAGATGCGGCGGCAATCAAGTAAATAAATAGCTCGGGTTCAAGCCGGGAGCCAGGCCGAAGCGTTCAAGTAAGATTCAATGCCTCGGCCGCCATCGCCGACGCGCAATGGCTGAGTCAAGGGAAGCTGTTCGTGATGGTTTCTGCAGCGGAGTTTTGGGGACGACGAGGGGTGAACTTTTTGGCTGCCCTTATTTTTTTGGTTGGTGTTTGCAGTGAGCGGTCTGCCATATGACGGAACCACTGGCGGAATCGACCCCTCCATGGAGCCACTACAGATTAATGCCACCATGGAAAAAATAATAATAAAGGGTGTCTGTCGCTGAGATCGGACTTGGCCGTGCCTGAAGGAGCTGCGAATGGAGCTCTATTGGCATGGATTATTGATTCAGTAGCGGGATCACACGTAAGATTAAGATGGAGAGTTGCAATACATGAGCTACATTGCTATGTGTAAGCTGGATCTTTTAGGACGTCATCGTGTTACAACTACACGGTATTACTGACTTGACTTATACGGAGGTTTGTAACGAGGCAGGCACTCAACAAAGTATTCTTATTCTTATTAACAGATTTCATAGTATTTAGAAGAAGAAGAAGAAAATAGATGTATACAAGAATACTTTTCTAAATTCCAGTTCAGTAAAGCGTGCCTTAGATCATCAGCCCACTACTGACCAGGCGCAGCAGCCTTGTTTCTCGCTGCAGTGTTACTTTGTTAAGCTTGTGATCGCTTTGTACTTCGTA
Source organism: Trichoderma polysporum (assembly GCA_030278935.1). Lineage (NCBI taxonomy): Eukaryota > Fungi > Ascomycota > Sordariomycetes > Hypocreales > Hypocreaceae > Trichoderma > Trichoderma polysporum. Next base: position 46,496 of record JARFTM010000099.1, on the reverse strand, counting down.
TCATCCTTCCTCATTGTCAGGTAAAACGTAAGCTTACGACATGCAGTGCCTCACCGGTTAATAATGCGCTCGTAAAAGCGATGTGCTCATGATTAAAGAAAAAAAAGTACGTAAGTAGTGATTTCTGTGTGGAACATATTATCTATATGGTATTACAAAAAAAAAGAAATTCTAAAAGGAGGGTGTCATAATCCCACGTACTCAGCCCTATTACCCGGTATTATGGATCCCCGTTCCCCAAACATGTAAAATGGACGCCTGCAATGCAATCTACCAGAACATTCTAGTCTATCTTACTTCCTGGTCTGGTCAGGTTGCCCTTCTGTGGGCATGGTATAAACGACTTCGAACCAATCATCAAGGCTCAATCTAGGCCGCTCCGCCAGCGTTCTTGAGGGCGTCTTGGTTGAGCTTCTTCCACCGCATGCCCAGTCCAATCAGCGTCGCCACTCCTGTGCATGCAACGCACATGGCAAATACCACCTTGATGCCCGACATGTAACCATCAATGACAAAGGGCTGCTGATCCAGGGGAAACCTGTTGCGAATCTCGGTGGCGCCCGTCAGAACGAGGGTAGCCTGGCTGACCTGAGGGGCGTACTGGAGGACGTGTCTGATCATTGTGTTGACGAAGGCAGACTGAGATCCGGAGACGAGGAAAGCTCCGCCTAGACCTTGGAAGAAGAGAAGCATTCCCGTAGTAGGTCCGAGGTCCTGCGGGTCGGCCAGTGCTTGGACTGCAATCATGGGAATCTGGAAGGCTGTGCCCCAGCCGGCTCCTGCGACGATCTGGTATCCAATCCATTTTCCAGTCGATGTATTGGTGCCCATTGTGTACAAGAGACCAGCTCCGATGGTGGCGATGGATGTTCCACCAAGGAGGAGAGGCTGGTAGTATCCAGTTATGCTGACCAGGACACCGCTTGCGACGGTAGAGAAGGACACTGCGATGATGAACGGCAGGTTACGGACGCCGCTCATGGTCGGGTTGGTGCCGCTGACGGACTGGAAGTAGATGGGGATGTAGTAAATGGCAGCGAAGAAACCGCCGGCTTGGATAAAGGCGACGAGGCACATGACCCAGTTGGTGCGCTTGCTAAACAGCTTAGGCGGCACCATGGAGTACTCGCCCTGAAACCATTGGGAGAATACCCAAGCACCGATAATGAGGACGAATCCAACAAGGAGGCCGATGACTATGGAAGAGTTCCAGGGGTGCGCGATGCCGCCGTACTGGACGGCCAGGATGAATGTGACAGTGGCTCCCATCATCAAGATAACACCGAGGGGGTCCATCTGTCGGATCTTCTCAACAAGAGGTGCCTTGACAGGTACCGCATTTCGAGGAGTCTGGAAAAAGATGAAGATGATGGCGGCGGAGACACCACCGATGGGCAAGTTGATGTAAAAGCACCATCTCCAAGTAACGTGGTCGGTAAAAGCGCCTCCCAGCAGCGGGCCAATAACGCTGGCGAAACCATATGATGCGCCGATGATACCAGTGAAGGCAGGGCGCTTCTTGGGCGGCGCGGAGAAGGCAATGATGGTGTATGCTCCTGCACCAAGGCCAGCAGCTCCTAATCCAGCGATGGCTCGGCCAGTGATGAGGGCTTCGGAGTTGGGAGCAGCACCGCAGATGACGGAGCCGAGTTCAAAGATGAAGATGGCGATGAGGAAGGTGATCTTGAGAGGGAAGTATTTGTATGCCTTGCCCCCTAGAACCGCCGTTAGTATCGGAACGCAATCATAAAAGGGAAGGTTGATGGATGAATGAATGAATCGAGTGCTTACATGTTGATTGAAATGAGCCGACGGTCATGAAGAAGGCGGCGCCATACCAGCCGGCCTTGTCGAGGCCTTGGAACTCGTCGGTGATTTTGGGAATGGCTGTTGCAACGATTGTCTGTATAAAATCACAGCTATTAGTACTCACTCTATTAATACAGAGCTAAAGATCGATATCTGGACTCACCATATCAAGACTCAGGAGGAAGACGCTCAACACCAAAGCGACCACGATGAAGAACATCTTGAGACCCGAAGGATACTCATCCTCTCGTAGCTCGTCATCTTGAACCGAGGCTGGGGAATCAACGACCTGTCCGTCTCGCTTCTCGTCGAGGTCGAGATCCAGATTGTCGTCGTTGTCTCCAATGCTCGGCACAGGAGTCTTGCTGTCCAGATCCTCGCCGTTGAGTGTCGTGGCCGTCGACGCCACAGCAGCGTGCAGCTGTTCGGGGGTCTTTAGATTCGAGTGTAAGTCTGCCATTGCGACTACGGTGTCCTGTCTCTCTGATAGATAGATTAAGACCGGGGGGGGGACGTTGAAAAGGATTGCCAACCGAGTGACAATGCGTCGATGGTTTGATCTTCCACAACGTCCTAGCAACGTGCCCTCGTCTATTCTATATATATGCCTGTACAGACATCTTTCTGGGGTATGGGAACGAGAACGAGTGTCCACCAGAGACAAAATTTCTATCAAAGCGGACTTAGGGGTCCGCTAGGCTGTCGTCACTCGGCACTTCTCCTATGAGTATTCTGTACGTCGTACTAGCACACGCACACGCCCCCTTTGGGCGTTATGACAGAAGGACCATCAGCCAGCCTCGTCGACCCGCTCTGGGTGTAAGTGCGTTGGAGCCCATCTTCTCTCTCTCGGACACTTAATCTCCAAAGTCCGCATGTTACGAAGATGCTGACACAAAGAAGGAAATAAGCTCAGGTTTCATTCCCCGATGGGCTACGGAGTGTGAGCCAGATTGCTGGGTCTGGTTGGCCGCCCTATGCATGGCTAGTCTGTTCTTTTGTTGGCGCAAGGACGGACTGACGGAGTGGAACTGGGTGCCGCAAGCGTTTGCATGTTAGCGTTATGAATGGCCCGCATGAGACTTTGTTTGTTGACAATACACTAGACGCTCGCTGATGTTCGGGACACGTGCAAATGCCGAAGCATCGTGCAAGTATGCAGCTATTCAGAGCCTCTTCGGCTGGTGGCCAAATAGGCCATGTCCAGGTGGCATTGGCATTGGCCTTGGCATTTTATCCCTCCCTACATGATACACGTATTCACTGCGGATGATCTGCACGTTTCGTATGAAAATATTGACTGCAGGGGGATTAAACAATTGTGCGAGTCAGCGCTCACCCAGAAAAAAAAATCACAATCTCAATTAAAGAAACAGGGTATCAGCCGAGAGCCACCATAACGCTTATACCAGATCAGAGCCATAACGCCTAACCATCACCACTACCAGGCGCTAAGCGTCTAGAAGGATCCAGATATGCCTCAAACAGGCATCGCCTTGTGTCCCCAGTGACTCACTAGCCGTAAAAATTTCTTCTGGCTCACCTAAGGTTAAAATGCTACACCAAGGTTTGCCGAATCATCACGGCGTGACCCCTTCACTGCATGTACTGACTGGTACGAGTACGGAATACGCCACACTAATACGGAGTACTGTATAGGCTATGCACGCTGCACACACACGCTACTGGTGATCCTCCTTCACCCTTGTCCGCCTCCAGAGATGCAATTGATCCTCACCCAAAAGAGCCCCATCATGGCCTGTCGGGGCCGGAATTAGGACTCCGAAGATTCAACGACCGCGTTATCTCGAGCCAAACGGAAGCTAGCGGATGAAATATTATGCCGAGTGCGCCAGCGGCTACGAATCATCCAGTAGCTTTATCCTAGCCTAACCAGCTGCACGTTTTGCTAAATTAATGTCTGCACGGAATAGAGCAAGATCAAAGTCGGGTGGCTTAGTGGTGTCCATTTTTATGCGCTATGGCTTATAGTTCTCCGTAGTGTGAGAAGGTTTGTAAGCCTCTGCCGCTCCTATCTGGCGGAGTTTTCAAATGTCCGCCATGGCGAGAGGAGCATCGTGACGACACCCTATTGCGGTGCGTGCAAAGGTCTATGGTGAAGATGGGCGTTTGAACTTTCAACTCCGAAAGCGTGAGGATTTGGAGCCTGAAACGGGTGCATCTGCTTTTCAAATTTCAAATTCCGCAGAAAAAGTTTCCGCTAGGCATCCGCGCATTAATAATAGATCTACGTTGAAGAAATCAACTCTCCGGAAGGATTTCCTCTCAGTGACACTGCGGCTGGAGGCATTGTTTAGCATGATATCACGAGTGACAAAATATGTAATGGATTTTGTGTTGCAGATGTCATGCATAACAGTCTTGGTGTTTACAATAAGGGTCCACTTAATATATGTGTATCCCATCACAGCAAAAGAACCGTTAGCTGACAACCAACAACATGAATCTACCGTCAACAAGTAACCGCCTCCCCACCTCCGTTTCACATTCTGACAGTGCTCATAACGCAATACGGCCTGTGGCTTGGGAAATACGCCAGAGTCGGACCTTTCGTAGAAGTAAAGTAACAGTATGCGATGTCTCGGGCTTGGACCGGTGTTGGCTCCCTCGCTCGGACTATTCGACAGGAAAGGGGCGAGCACGACCATTGCTGCGTCTCTATGAAGCCGTGACAAGCGCTCAATGTTACTGGTAATGGCCTACCCCGTACTTCGCTCATCATGTAGATGGTTAACTATCCTGTACGACTTATAAATGCAATGATTTGGTTGGACATATTGTCACCTGAGAATGCCCCTGAGCAATACAAGCTATATTTACCTAGAACAATTGACATACACTGTTCTAGGAAACCTACGTGTACCTGCCATTCTCAGGTTATTCATAAATCTAAAGCTTTACTCATCAAATCGAGGCAGTTGTCCTCCATGGTGGCCACAGACGCTTCATCTCCTTATTCAAAGACGGAGTCACATGTTCAGGCAACCCCGGTCTTGGGTAATGGGCTGTTCACGGGGATTCGGGGAACATATCCATGCTTCTATAATTCCGACTCGCTGACTGAGCGGCGATGGTAATTTTATATTGGTCTTTGTATGTCTCCGTCCTTATTGACCCCCCTGGCTTAATAATTGTGGCTGCGGAGTTTCTCTCAAACAATACTAGTTGATGTGTTGAGGCGGCCAGATCAAGTCAAGTGTTTTTGCTCCGGTTGATATCCATGCTAAATGGGTTTGTAACTTGAATATGATGGTTACTGTCTATAGCAATCCAAAGAGCTATGAACAAGAAGCAAATTATGTCACATTTTGCCCCTTTAAATCTATATATCATTTTTTGGAGAGTTTCCAATGCTGCAACTCTGGCAGAAATAGCTAATGTGCATCGTCCAAACAATCTGTCCCCGTAATTCAAGTGTTAGCCACAAGAAATAGGGTAGGGTCTGATTTTCTATAATGAATGGACGTTGCCTCTCCTACGCCACCCTCAACAAGAAGAGAGGCAGGCAAGATCAATATTGTACTCTCTGTGGACTAGCAATTGGTCTCGTATTATTTTTCCTTGTAGGAGTCTACTTCAATTATCACATGGATGATTTTCCCTCTTGCTGTTCGTCGACACACTATAACTGATAAGTGCAATGAGACGATTCTCTTGAATATAGAGAAACAAATCTAGTCAAAGCGGCTAGCATATTGTATTTTAGTAAAATTGCCTGTTATCTTACGTCGTACTCATAATCTTTACTCTTTTCTATCTATATCCATACAAGCTCTGGAAAATCAAAATATCATCTATTAGCCCATCCTTATTAGTAAAGGTAAATACAAACACAAATCAACCTGCGAATCATCGCATTCAATCTCCATTATAGATCCAAAGAATGGTTCGGGTCCTCCCACCTATCAATCTCCGGCCCCTTACACCATTCATCTTCTTCTTTCCAGACAAGCGTTTTAATATTTATTCCATAGTCGTCTTGGTCTTCATAGGCGATGACAAGGTCTCTGCCATCTATGCCTACGCCAACCCAGCCGTCATATTCCGTCAAATGTTGAAGCTTCATGGTTTTCTTTTTCTTGTCATAGACGCATTGCTGTACATGTCGTGTCGGGTCATTGCGCTGGCGAGTCAGCACGAAGACACAAGGCTCTCTATCCCAGGCAGCCGCTACAAGCGCAGTATCGATGATGATATCCAATTCATCGGGAAGTTTGAGGTAGACATCGACTAGTAAATGGCCATTTGCTCAGTAAAAATCGCTAATGAGAGCATAAAATGATAGAAAGAAATGCTATGTTTACCTTTATAATCTTCTCCATCTAGCGCCCGAGAAGCTTTCAGCAATCCACAACCCCCGTCGTAGGGCATAAACAGGTGCAGACCTTGGGAATTCGCACACGCAGCTACTTTAGCATGGGCGAATATTTCCTTGTCTCGTATCTCTCTCCCCTCCAAGCAGCTGGTTGGCGTGTCTCGTTTCAGCTCTACAGGCATGAGAGTCTTGGAGCCGCTGTCTCATGGGTATCTTTTTTTAGTACATTCACAGTGGGAATTATGGAGTTGAAGCATCTCATTCTTACCCCGTCAAAAAAGCCCATTGTTTCCCCCATAAGCTGGATGGGTCTACCAAGACTGGCAAGACATTCCCACTTACAAATTTCTGGACTGGGTCTGGAACTGCGACTTCGCCAGCCGCACGTTCGTTGATAGACCACTGGAATTCTATCATAGATTCATGGCGCCCACCAGCGAGGAAAGTGATCTAAGGTCTATGAGAATTGTACTTTGAAGCTCAGGTACGCACGTGTTGCTTACTACCGGTTCTTTTATGGGATCGCTGGAATGGCTGACTCCACAAGTAAATTGATCGCCATGTCCCTTGGAAATTCGGACTGGATTTGGTAACCTAGACCAGTTACCGTGCTCGAGCCTATACTGCCAAATTCTCTTTGTGCGGTCACTGAACCGATAATATCGGAGGCCCTTGGGAGTGGTGATAAGCGGCATGGCTGTGTATGGTTGCAGGGGGTATCATACAATGGAGAAGAGAGGTAAAGACGATTACTAGTCGATGCCCTTGCGACACTTTATAGCCATCTATCTACGCCAGTAATATGTAATAATACATGCTTTACGCATTGACTAACCCTTCACCATGGCTTATCCTCGATGTATAGTGTTAAAGAGCGGGGGATGTAGCATCTCATGCTGATATAGCAATCAATGTGGAGTCGAAAAACGTCTTTTGACGCATACCTTTGCTTCGTAGCACATTTTTGAAGGTCAGGGGGAAACGAAAGTCCTTTGGTAATTTGATTCTGTGCCCCGTACATGTTACCAAGCTCATTGTCTCACTCGACAATGCCCAATATTGGCGCCCCAGTCTGGAAGTTGCAGGGTTGTGTGTGCTTCAAACGACAAATTGATTCAGGTTGTATACCAGTAGCACGTTATAAGTGATATAGGTACTGGTAGGTGGCACTACCTAAAGCTACATGTGATTTCTGCTTGCAGGTAAGATTAGGCTCCGGAGACATTCTCATCCATCAAACTGGAAGAAAGCGGCAGATCATATTGAGACAGGCACGTTCTCCCTTGTATTAGACTATGGTGTGTATCTCAACCAACTCTTTTCATAGTACGGGGTAGACTGAGTAAGTCGGCTCATTAAGCGGCTCCACGGCCGAATCGCGGCAAGAGAAAATGAAAAGCCAGCATATTGCTAGCCAGTATGGGCTGTGATTGTTCCACAAATAGCCTGCTATGCAATGCAAAAGTCTTTTCGTCTTGTACCATCTACTATGTTTCTGGCTTCTCGCCCTAACAAAGAGAATTGTATTCCCTCGATTTATCTCATATCCGATCTATCACATGGCAACATCAACGAAGACAATGGCACGTATGCAAGATTTTCATTATGTTTCTTACTCCTGTCAGCGCAGCACACGAGTGTCGCGGTCATCCACTGCGCACGGATGTCTCAGCCTCGCCGTCGTACCCCGGTCAATATGATTCAGATATGAGGGAGATGCTGCGTAAGTTCATCTCAGACAGCGGCCGATCTTTAGAGAGAGTAGTAAGATACGACTGGATTATTATTATGATTATTACTAGTATAAATCGTCATCACTGTTATTCTTACTAACAGAAGTCGAATGAGTGAGCTATGTACAGGAATTTCTGCCGTTAGGAGCTTGTCCGTTCTATCTACATACATCCATAACGAGCAATTATCTATCCCAAGGCAATACCCGTGTGAGCTGCCGCATTTACTTGTAACCCTACCTTGGGGGCCAAACCGTTTCAAAATATTTATAAACTAAGGATTTGAGAAGTGGACCTAACTATATCTACAGTCAATAAATGTGGTATTGTAGTATACGCCGATTACAGAGCCTCCCCATCGGCATATTAAAGTCACATCGCCGAGAATTCAGGGATCTGGGAATTGGCAATTCAGTAACAATTGGAATGCCCAGTGCTTTGCGGTTATAGTCATTACTCGCTGCTGACAATTGTCATACTCAAATGGGACTTCTTTCCCAACCAGAAACCCTGAATGCTACCCATAAGGATTAATCTCATCAGCTACATGCTTAGGCAGCCTGCCATTCGGGACAATGCCGTAAAGGTACTGTAGCCACTTGGAATATGATACAAACACGAGAAATGGGATCCGATCTTTGAATGCTACAATTGCCGAAAAGGCGCTATCTCGGATAGCTAACGCCTTGCATGTATATTTCTAAATCGGGACCTCAGTTTGCTAGCTAGATCGAAATCTGCGAGAGCACGAGTAAAGCGCTGTCTTCACACCATTATGATCGACCATTTCCGGGGGTTGGTGAGCTATTAGCGGTCCCGCTTTCTTGAGAAGCGGCTCTGTTTTATCCCCATATAAATCTCAGCTGCGCGATGGGTCTAGCAGTTAGCATGAACGTGATGTCATTCATCGCTGTATTCCTGCATCACGATCGCCAAATCAGTTCTCAATTACTTTGTTTTGCATTTAAAGTGCTGAGAGGGACGAGGCATCTCCATACTTATTGGACAGAGAATGCGCCCCGGCAATGTCAATATCACGGCCGCGAATAAGAACAAGGGTGAGCGCCAGCATAACGTCACTGGCTGTCATGCACCGCCGCAATGCAAACTCACACCGTCCATGCTACATCCTTTCCTCCGCAAGTACACTGTAGCCACCGACAGCATTGAATCCAGCAATCTTATATAAGTCGCCATCGCGTTGCGCAAGCTGTCAAATAAGATCAACAGGAACTAAAAGTTTCTTTACCGCTATTCGCATATACACTCATGGAAGATCCGCCTTCTTATCAATTCTCTTGCGAACTTGCCGGCGGCCCCACACTCAGCGAGCAAGTCAACGCCCTCTCACCGACAACGCTCTACGTCGCTGGCCGCTTCATTCACTCTGCCGACCCCTCGGCGCCGCCGCTGTATGAGCTCTCTCACTCAGTGGGTTTTCTTAAAGACACAGATCGTAATGTGCGCATCGAGAGGCTGGATTACTCGGTGAAACGACGAGACGGTGTGGCCCAATTAGCGGCGCGGAAGAGGCACATTTATGACTTGAAGCATCCCGTGGGAGTCACCTGTCCGACATTTCCGTACCATGCCGAGCCTACTTCGCGGCAGAGCCTCTGTACATTTGGACTGGAGAGCTTTCGGCCGAGGAAACTGTCGTCCGCCAGAGGATATCGCATTCGCCGCGCAACACACTCACTTGATCACCAGCAGTTAGTGCGTCGAGGCGTTCTCTTTTCAGCTCTTCCCACAAGGGACAAAGCTGTTCGGTATGAGTGGAGTGATGCGGATGGCCAGCTTGTAGCACGAGAGGTGGACAGAAGCAATTTGATGACATTGGTGATCAGCGCTATGATGAGCGCTGGTGAGAGAGACGCACTGGTTTCGGCGTGGATGTCGAGAATTTGGTCAGAGCTTGCAAAGAAACAATGAAGAGAGATCACCCGCGCGAACAAGCTGGTCCAGGGGCTATACTAGCCGATCATGAAAGTTGACACGTAAATAACGACCAGGTAAGCTCCTTTCCCCTAACAAGCTCGATGCCTGCGGTATTAACATGGATAGGCAAATTAACTATGATTATGATGTAATGACGTGAATTTTGTTGTATATAGGCAGTCTCAATATATGTCCCATAGGCTCACTTTTCCATCCTTTGCTCCCGCTGCAACCCAGTGTGCTGTTTTTGCAAGTTGAAGTCTGCGGTCCTTGACGCTCATTCCGGCTCCCCTCACTAGGCTCTCTGCTTCTTGCAGCTCACCTTCTCGAACTGTTTCGCCAGGAATTTCTTGGGGGTTGTTCGCTCGCGATGGCTCGGATGATGCAGTCTTGGGGCTTCCTTGAGCGGTCGAATCTTCAATAATAGAAAAGGCCACGGCATAAGCTCCAACTTTGTGCCAGCTCAACACGGCAAGCTCCTTCAGTGTCTTGGTCGAGTATATCCTTATCTTCGAATCCCACCCGGCAGTGGCAAACAATTTCCCGTCTGACCTGACCTTGAGGTTTTGCTGGCCAGAATGCTTCGTATTAATGACTTTGAGTGGGTGCTCCCATTCCTTTAGCCTCTTACTCCTTGAACTAGCTGCCGAAGAGTCAGACGGAGGCTCGACTACTTCCACTACCCTCTGGTTAGGATCAAGCTCAATGTCTACCTCTTGCTGAGAAATTGGAATCGGGTGTTTCGCTATTAAAGCATCTGCTGCTGAAGTAAAAAAGTATTCCCGATTAGGATGAACATCTATGGACAAAACTGGCTGCGTATGTGCTTGAGATCGATATGTCATAGTCCAGGACCCATCAGATTCCAGACGATGTACAGAGACAAACCCGTTTTCAAACGCTGCAGCTAGTGTCAAACACCCGTGATGGTGGAACAAAGACAGGCTCATGGCCATGCCATTTTTTTGGTTGGATTTGATGGTGTGAATCCTATTTTGGCTTGGGAGTGTGTAGATATCAATCTGCAAATTTCATCAGTTAAACCTGACTCAGCTCGTCAACGTGATGGCAAATGGCGCAAGTACTTACGGCTTCAGAGGCTAGTGTATTGGGTACGGCGAGAATGGCTTCTGCTGTGGGCGAGCCAGCTTCAATAGAACCTTGCTCGGGGTCACCGAGACAAGCGGCAAATGAGCAAAAATTCATGGTGTTCACCTCCAGCATATGAAGTACCCAGGGCTGTGGGCGTGGCGTGGGGGTATCCTCCAGGGGCAAAGAAACGCTGAGCCGCTCCTCGTCCTCCTCTCTGATCCTCCATACAATGAGCTTGTGGTCACGACCATGGCTTGAATTTTTGATCAGTAACAAACTTCATTTCATGCTGCACTGCCCATTGAGAACGTACGTGATGATTTTATCACTGCCCCACCCTCTTATGCCAAGGATTGCATTCTCATGAGCCCTCCAAACAGCTCTCGGCCGCATAATGGTCAAGTCCCAGAGCACAACCCAGCCCTCAGCATCGCCAGTTGCAAGGCGCTCATTATGTCTCACAAAGGTGGTGGCGTGTACCTGGGCCTTATGCCCTCGCAATATCGCTTTTGGCGACGGCGATGATTCAGCCATGATTTTTCCCCGCCTTTTCAGCCAGCCCAGTCAATACTTGTCAGCTGAAACATTGCTATCCAAGCAAAATGGGACACTCCATCAGTAAGAAGAGAAAGCCCTGCTGGAAGGTCGATAAAAGTGCGTTACGTTGTGCAAGATAATAACTAGTAACGACGCATAAAACATCTTCTAGAGATATGGAGCTGGTTGTTACGAGTCACGTGCATCCAGGTATCGGCCGTATACTTGGCGCGGCAAGCTCTCGCATGACAACTTCTCAAGTCCAATCTCTTCTGAATAGTACCCTAATAAATCTACCGGAGATGAACTTAGTGACCATGGACGAGGTCCTACGACGGGTGGGGGGAAATGAGAACAAACTTGATCCGTGTCATTTTTAGGCGTCATCGAGAGCTTGTGACGGGCAATTTACCGCCTACTCTCATGCTGTGCTACCTTCGAGGCCTCGACCTCTGCTACCTCAGTGAACCATCTTTCATTTCTCTTGTCACAGCAAGCGACAACCAGTATCCCATGAGGTACCACTATCACAAAGTACCTCGTGATGTTATCACATTTCTGCCTGGCCGTCTGAGACATGCATAAGAGCCTGAGCTGATTATCGGTTTTGGTGATACCGAATTGGCCAACGAGATGACCCCCGGCAAGACTTTTCTTTTTGCTTCTAGGCCTTCACATGGACACCCCGACATCTCTAATAGGGCAGAACCCGTGCGCTCAGGCCATCTTCATGTTATTCTTCTTAGCCCTAGACACATCGTGTGCTAATAGCTCGCCCATGTGCAGCAAGCCACCGCCACGAATTCTCAGCATGTCTGTCTAGTGGACGGAGTTCATGCATGAAAGACGCATATTGGCTTGGCCAAATGCCACAGTTCCCTCTCCCGCTCTACAAACTCCTCTCCTTTGAGATATTCCGAGCAAGAACCCAAACGAAGACAAGCAGTATTAGCGAGGAGCACAGTGGGGTCAATGGACCATTTTGCAGATATCGCGTTGTGACTTGAGCCTTACAGCCATTTCAGAAGAGACCGTAGAGGCTATATAGCTTGCACCTCTAGTGCTGCTGGCGTCAGAGCTGAGGTTGATTCTCTCTCTAAAGCTACAATTTATACGATTTTTGACAGCTCCATTCCGTGCAAGCAGCTAAAGCATCTGTCAAAGCTATCAAGACACCATTCCTTATCACAATATACAGACTTTGGGTGAACTTGGCTGCTGCTAGTTATGAGACGGGAGAGGCTAGTTGCCTCACGGCTTGGCCACTTTTTGGAGCTGTGTGATCTATGCGAGTTGAAAGTGTGCCGCTACTGCAAAGATGCCAGAGCCTTATGCCTATCCCATGCCAGCTCGCCATATGCATCGGGGCTGCCAAGAGCACGGCCCAATGTCCCTAGATACTACCTTGTAGCTAGTATCAACAATATAGGCGGCGAGGCCGCCGGAGCATATGAATCAGAGCGGGTGTATATGATATTAGGTTGCTCAGTGCTCCTGTAATTTAGAAAGCATGCCACAGCTATCCATGGTATCACAAGGATCCTGGGTCAGACTGTCAATTACCGGCTTATACATTCATTTTATGTTCTATTTGCACGTTCTCCTCAACTCTTCTAGCCCTTGCTAGACAGGACAGGTATCAAGAAACGTGTAACACCATCACAGATACTAGTGCATCTAACTAGATCTAGCTGTTGGAAGCATTTTATAACCTCTGAATATTATTTCCCCATCACTTACTCACCGCTTCCCTGTATGTCAATAAGGATATTTGCTATGCTAATGACTACCTACTCGCACCAACCATTCTAGATCTGCTATTCAACGCTCTCTAGATACCAAACGCACCACAAGCTTAGAGCAAGATATATATCTCAACTCTCTGGTCTTAACAGGAATTTGCGAACATTCGGTTCTATATGACCCGTAATCATTAGCAACACACTGACTCTGGAACTATCCGTCGAAAACCAAGGTACAAATATATGTGCCCTTTCTAATAGAGCGCAGCATACCTGATTTATCTTCTAGCTTTCGATATAATCACTTCGAAGATAGGTAGCAGGCATGGCAACTCGTTTTTGCAGTAACATCCAAAGCCTATCTTGCCAATAGGCGAGCTAACTAGCCTGAAGAGATTACCTCTGCAACGATCAACCATTCTTGACCCATGAGCAGCCGAGTCAGCGCCTTGAATTCTCTCACTCTCCGACATTTAACATGCACGCCGAATACCTCGATATATGCCGATACAACATATCACTACTAAATGCAAAGGTGGCAATGAGCAAATCAGGTCAAATTGCGCTGTCCGATTCCAAATCTTCTGCAAAATCGAAGCGAGTGCGCACTGGCTGCCTAACATGCCGAGATCGACACCTAAAATGTGATGAATCAATTCCGTCCTGTCGAAATTGCCAAAAGGGCAGTCGGAAATGTTTGCGTGGAATCCGACTCAATTTCTCAAATACTACAATCCATAATTCGTCTTATTTTATACCAGTTGTTTTCCAGAATAGTATGGCCTGAATTCCAATTTATAGTCATGGATCCTGAAGCTGATATACTCCCAGATGCAGTCATGATTCGAGATGAATCTCGCCAAATTGCTTCAGAGTATCAAGATGGATTAGTCGGATACTCAGATGTTGAGCAGAGACAATTTATAAGATGCAGCCCAATAGCTCGGACGCAAACCCCCATTTCGGACCAAGGATCCTCCAGCCCTATTCTTCAAGGGCATGTATGGCACATCTATATATCACCAGAAAGCTCGAACACGACGAGGAGCATATATCGTGATAGCTTAATACTTCAAGCGACTGAGTGGCGCAAGGCAGCCACAATCGAGTCAGGGCATATGAGCCTATCTGTAGTTGAAGATCGATCAAATGTCAGTGAAACCATTGAAGACGACAGTGCTACTAATCCAAATGCTGCTGGCCCTACCACCTTTGAACGCGATTTCCTCGACACACCTGAGCAAGTTCAATATATGCAAATCTACATAGACGAGATTGCTGTCTGGATAGACTCATTCAACAAAGAAAATCTCTTCTGCGAGTGTCTTCCATACCGAGCGCTTGACTCTTCCCCCATTCTCTATTCTCTCTTGGCTTGTGGGGTTCGACGCTTGTCGTACCGTCACCCAGACTTGGGCAGTATAGCCGCAGCTTATTATAGCACAGCAAATATGCAGCTGTTTCGTTACCATGAGAATCCAGAGCGCAATATAGAGGAATGTTCAATCACAGCAACTATTCTCAAACTTTACAATATCATGTTCAGAGAAAAGCCTCAGAGCGGTGGTCACAGTATTGGGATGCTCAACTCGATCATCAGCGAAAGCCAGTGGACTGCGGGTAGCAACAGCATTGGATCAGCATGCTTTTGGCTAAACGCTTATCTGGATGTCATGGGAAGCCTGGAAACAGGCTGTCGATTGTCCTTTGGCTCATGGAGTATGGACATGGACTTTCCCAGCGACGGAAGCCAAGTCACGACCCAAGGGGACGAAGAACTGTGGGTACAAAGAATGCTATGCATACTAGCCAAGGTAACAAGTTACAGGCTATGTGTATTATCATTCACGGAGATGGATCTGAGGGAAAACAGAACTTTAGAGAATTACATGCCAGAATGGAAACATTTGAAGCAACTTTGTGGTCAGT
The DNA here is from genome assembly GCA_030278935.1 of Trichoderma polysporum. Lineage (NCBI taxonomy): Eukaryota > Fungi > Ascomycota > Sordariomycetes > Hypocreales > Hypocreaceae > Trichoderma > Trichoderma polysporum. The sequence goes on along the minus strand of JARFTM010000099.1, from coordinate 31,380 downwards.
GGAGCGACACATGCCCACGGAACATGGGCCCGTTGGGATACATGAATCCCAATCAAACGAAAAACAGTTCCGCCTTTCCGAAAGCATGGTAAGCTAGGACCAAAATATACCTTCTCGTGATGGTTTAGCAGCTGACCTCGGTTTTGAACAGGTCTCCTAAAGGGAAGGCAACATTTTGTCGTCTTTTATACCACACTGCACAATGCATACTTACTCAGACACATCCAATGGAACAAACAATGGTTTCAGATGAAATGAGCTCGCTTCAGCTGCACCATGCCCGTGAAGTATGTGGGATCGTAGCGCACACAGAGGATCGGTTCATGGGCCCGATTTCTATACAAGCACTTTTGCTGGCGTCGGCCGTTTTAATAGATCACAAAGAACAAATAGAGGTTTTGGAGATTCTGCAGAGAATGAAGATTCAGATTGGATATCCACAACGAGATGCTGAGGAACATCTGAAGGCGACTTGGGGCTGGGATACTGCGGGATCAACTATGCCGCTGAGCTACGACCGAGGGGATGAGCAAGGAGCTCAGATGATCCCTGCTTCTACACAAATGTCCCAAGCCTCGGCAAATGCTTCGCCTCAACAATCGTCGTCATCGGCAAATACCCCGTATACCCCGATGTCGATGCTGCGAATGGATAATTTGCCACGGCAGCAAGTTGCTCCGTTTGCTGCCTTTGACCAGACCGAGCAGTATGGCTACAGGGATTGGCGAGATTACAACTCATTTACTCAGCCATTCTATCCTCCTCACAGTTAAAGTAACAAAGGTATTCATACCAGCAGGAAGCATCAATAGGCATGTGGTATTCTAAAATAAAAGATGGGTACTCTCTTGAGATATCATGACGATGCGCCGCCTTGTGAAAAATTCATGCTATAGCCTCCCGTCTTCTCGTCCTTGACCATTTGGAAATTGTTGGTGCTTAGACCAAAAGGCTTGAGGATACCGTCGCCGAGACCACGCAGTTTCCCCCACATTTCTGACATTTCGGAATCCTGGGCGGCCTTTGCTCGCGGCGGCAAGGCCTTGAGCTGTGATCGGACGGTACGCTGGTCGGCCGGTGTCAGTCCAGGCATTTGAGAGAGCGTGCGGTAATCTTCTTCTGCGCCAGCGAGGTTTGACCAGCCACCAGCCTCGGAACGGGCGCGCGCACGTCGAAGTAGGGCCTTTGTGCGGATGCGAAGGATGTCGGCTTTGCGAGTCTCCAGTGCTACCTGCTCCGGGGTTGGTTCAGGGGGAGGTATAGGCGCAGCTCTCTCTGCACCGGAGCTGACAATCTCCTCTTCGACGTCATCATCGCTGTCGTCATTCGTCTTACTATCTTGGTTGCTTGATTTGGTGTCCTTGGTTTCGTCTTTTGGCAAGAGTTGTTCTTCAATTTCAAGCTTCACCAAGCCGTCAATGGCATCTGTTGCGGCTTTTATTGCTTCCTTCCACTGTTCAATCTTTAAATGGCACGCGGCAATGTTGCTCTGCAGCACAGCACGTTCATAGTGGAGGTAGTTTGGACATGATGCAATAGCGTCGTCGTATCTGGAGAGGGCGTTGTGGTAGTCTTTAGAAGTGAAGAGAGAGTTGGCATCGGCCTTGATGGTGAAAGATTCTTTGAGGAGGGCCTAGGATGAGAAGATTTGAATGAGTATTTTTTTCTTTCTTTTAAACAAAAAGAGATATTAGAAGATACTATTCATCTCAGTGAGTGGTGTTACGTGTAGCGAACTTGAATGGTGTGAGGCGGGTTGTGAGATTGAATAGGGGGGAGAAAGAAACTGAAAATGCATTTATATTGCACAGTTTTTCCACATCCCCAAGCTATTTATGAAGCATAATTTATAATTTCCAAAAGAAGAAGAGAGAAAGCAGGGCAAGCGAGAGGTGATATTCTAGATCACATGAATGACGCTAGTTAATACTTACTGCTTCCTCCTCCGGGGAGAATTTCAAAACTTCCGGCTCATCGTTGGACTTCTCCTTCTGGGATGCTTCTTTTGTATCCTCTGTAGCTTTCTCTTTATTGCTCATGTTTGGGTGGCGTAACGCTATATGCTAAGCGACAGCGGTTGATGAACGGAATGGAATGAAATGTGAGGCTCGTGAAAGAGGCATCATTGAGCTACGAAGCACAGCTTGGCAGAGAAGTGGCATGTGAGGCGATTATGTCAGCGAAGCGGGAGTTGGCGGGGTGGAAATTTCAACAAAACACTCCATAGCAATGTCTTGTTACAACGCATCAGTACTTTGTGTATTGTGAGATATAATGAGGCTTTCCATTCGTGGAAGATACAGTAAATACGCATATATGATCAAAATCTCAGTTCTATCATTCAATGCCCCCCCCCAGATTTCATTTCATCGGAATCAGCCGATAAATGGGGTCTCAGTTGCGAGTCACTCACCGGGCCCCAGCACAAATCGCCCCGCCCCCACTTCGGCCATTGAAGCGTTTTTGATACTTAAATTCTGCCGCTTGCCAAGGCGCGACGAACGGAAAAAACGTTGGCGAGGATAAGAAGAATCTAATCGATCCCTCAACCTCGCTCAACAAAACTCATCCTCTATTCCTTTTTCTCCATCCTCTCTAATTAGTTGTTGATACTCCATCTTCAACCTCTTCGGATCAAGAGCAGCCTTTTGCTTGCCCTTCCTGTGAAAATGGCTCCCCGAACTGAGTATGTTCTCTTCTCTCATGAAAGGCGAATATCCTGGTCATGGAGTACCCAAAAACTAAAACCTTGGCCAGCTTCCCTCCCGTGAGAGCCTGTCTCTTTGATATGGACGGACTCCTTCTCGACACCGAGGACATCTACACGCTCTGCGTCAACCTCGTCCTGGACAAGTACTCTCGCCCTTCCATGCCCTGGTCCATCAAGGCCCAGCTTCAAGGCCGTCCCGGTCCCGACGCCAACAAGATCCTCATGGACTGGGCCCAACTGCCCATTTCGTTCGAGGAGTACGCAGCTGAGAGCGCAGCCCTCCACCAGAAGCTGTTCCCCGGCACCAAGCCTCTGCCAGGCGTCCCTGAGCTGCTGACCAGCCTGTTCCGAACATCGGAGGCTGGTATTAAGAGCCCCCCCGTACACATTGCCCTCGCCACGAGCTCACACATGGGAAACTTTAAGTTAAAGACGAGCCATCTTGCCGATGTCTTTTCCGTCTTCCCCCTTAATCGACGTGTTGTGGGCGACGATACCCGCCTCAAGCCTGGCCGTGGAAAGCCGCTCCCTGACATCTTCCTCCTCGCCCTCCAGACCATCAACGACTCACTCCCCGAAGGAGAAGCGCCCATCAAGCCCGAAGAGTGTCTTGTCTTTGAAGACTCGGTCCCTGGCGTTGAGGCTGGCCGTCGCGCCGGCATGCGTGTCATTTGGTGCCCCCACCCGATGCTCAAGGTGGAGTACGCCGGCCGTGAGGAGGAAGTCCTAGCTGGACGAACTGCTGCGGCTGGAGAGGTCGACTTGCACCAGGTGGGCGAGTTGAATGATGGCTGGGCCGAGTACCTTGTCAGCCTGGAGAACTTTCCGTATGAGAAGTACGGCATGGTTATCCCGCCTGCTAAGGAGTAGGAGGGGAGTTAGACTGATGGTCTTCTCGACTTTTATGATGACCGAGATGATCTAAGACGTTTTCTTCTTTTCTAAATAAAGATATAAAGTGGGGAAACGAATGATTTATGCCTAGAATGAAGATACAGCTGCTTTTACGAGTCTCGATACCTGCGAGTACATATAAATTGGAAGGGCTGCAGTAGAAACTGCCAGGGAAAAGGAACAGACAGAACCAATCAGCTAGACTTAGATGTCTTTCTTGCTAGATTGAAAATATAGAAGAGTTTTCTCCTATTTCTTCATTAGCTCTCTTATAATACAAAATCATAGGGTAGCATAAATGGAGCTTATCATAGCTCATCAAGCCACGGCCAAGCAAATCGGAATTTCTCCTCTGTGCTACCGTGAATAAAATCAAGTTGATGTTTATCTCAATTCAAAGAGGTGGTGATGGGCGGTCTGCGTGAGACCTTGGTTAAGACGGGTTTTTACAAGTCACCTGCGTGACGTAATGTGCATCACATCTGCATCTACAAAAGGATTCGCATTCGCATTCTGCACTTTCACTGTTTCCAAAACAGCCTCTTGTCAAACTCCCACCATCAGCCCTTTTTACTGGAGTATACATCACGGGCACCAACGATATAAATACCGACCAGATAAAAGAAAAGAAAAATAAGAACATGGCCACCTCCTTGTCTCTCACGCGAACTCTCCTCAGCGCTGACCCCCGCGCCTACAAATTAGCCACGCAATCGAACTTTCTCACCCGTGCTTCTCAAGGCCGTGTCTCCAAAGACCATCTCGGCCAATGGCTCTCTAATGACCGGCTGTACATCCATGCATACATCCGCGGTGTGGGCCGTCTACTTAGCTTTCTACAGCTTCCGGAGATGGTCGTTCTTCCAGGTACCGGAGATAAGCCAGAGGTATCTCCAGACACAAAACTGCTTCACTGGATGATTGATGCACTGGTGAACATCCGTCGAGAGGAAGATTTCTTTGTCCGAACCGCGGCAAAGTACGGCATGTGTGTAAATCTCCCACTTGGGCCCGACGGCCGCATTGATCCCAGCGACAAGCTGGAGGGCCTCCGCCGTTTTGAAGCTCTCTTCGACAGCATCTCTCCAGGCGGTGGCGACAGGGCAATTCTCCCTTGGCTTGAGTCGGCCATAGTGTTCTGGGCCACTGAGAAATGCTACCTTGACGCGTGGTCTGGTGCCGCAGCCCGGATCACCGCTCCGCCAGACTCAAACAGCGCCGATGACGATGGCGGGGCTCTCAGGAAGGAATTCATACCGAACTGGAGCTCCAGGGAATTTGCGCAGTTTGTCGACCAGCTGGGCGGCATTATCGACTCTGCAGTGCAACATGAGGTGAAGCTGCGGCAGAAGGAAGGCGAAGCGATGAAGGCGGAGTTACTAGAGAGGGCATTGGTACAGTGGCAGGATGTGCTGACTGCAGAGAAGGTATTTTGGCCTGAGATGGAGTTGTAGCCTGTTAGGAACATGAAATCATATTCACTCTATCGGTGTAGTACTCAGTGTGATCGTTAATATCAAAACAAACAAATAAACAAGGATGTCTGATATAGCTACTGTGCTTGACGTTGACCTACTGTGACGTTTGGGCATTGCCCCTTAAAAGTAAAAGCTGAATGGTCTTATTTCACATTGCAATACCTCTGCCTTGCATGCACAATTTGATGGCTTTAACGGGTGGCTAGGCCCTCTATCTATAACTAGCAGAATTTTCCGGCACCATCCTCTTTTTGCCCAATTTTATTTTCTTCAACGAAGTAAAGAGATAAAGTAGACTATAGTGGAATTCAAGACTCTGGGGATCATTATTTACAGGATGGAGCAGTCGTTCAAGTACATCACTTGTACACCGCAGGCGACAGACTTACCATTAATAAAATAAATCAATGCCAATCACTCAAATTAATTGACAGCTTACGACTGCAGTTATATTCCACACTGCATTTGTAACTCGCATATCTCGCTAAGTTGAATAAAAGATAGAATATTTGGTCAATTTGTGATCACCCGTTTCACGTGAGTGGGCCATCCCGAAACTGGTGTGGGCTTCTGCTTCTGCAAGACAAAAGCCTCAATACGAGTGAAAGTCATCACGAACAACACTCACCTACGTTACTTCGGAGGCAGAGCTAGTTCATTAAAGATTCAATACATGAAGTGGCTAAAATGGTGACTAAAATGGTGGCGAATATTAGAGACTGCATAGCGGGAGAATGCTATCCGTCAATCAATGAAACTTGTTATACAAGAGAGGAGAGAACTTATACGAGAGAGGAGAGAACTTGCGAGCCCTCCCCCTTAATGATGCACGCTGATTAGCTCGAACTCTTCCCAGATTTACCCAATTGTCATGTGCATTAACTAATTTCAGCTGGTGAACGTTCTTCAACAGTTCAACATGAGGAAGATATTAAATTCTCATTACTAAGATCACCTAGCATGTATATATTTTATGATTGCCTACTGTTGTTTAAAGTCGCTGGAAGGTTCAAGATGCACTATGAGAAGGAAGGCTTGATCTTGACATTTGAACATAACAATATAATTACGCATTAAATCTCCTCTAAGTATTCATTTTAATTACTACCTTCTTAAAAGGCTTTAGGGCTTATAAGTACGACCTTTGGTGTTTGATATTCGCTAGTCTCGGCATAAATAATCCCGTTAACCCATAAAATCCATCGGTAAATAATCATGCTATTAGCCTTACCGCCAAGTTGAGCTAAAAAAAAAAAAAAACAAGCTTTGATCCTTTAACCTTTTTTACATAGCCTAGTTCTTTAATATATTTCGGAATAAACCTGCCGGTTTGAACGCGCCACTAGGCGAAAGATTCGGCAATTCACCAGATGCTCGACAATCAATCAGACAGAAGAGTTAGTTTATAGAATGACAACTTGCAAGAAGACACTACAGTGTAATATAATCAAATTTTGTATAAAGCATCAGTTGTGAATCAAACTTTAAATGTTTTCCTCTTGGTTTATTAACAGCATGCTATAAAAGAAGTGGTTATGGTTTTCAAAGCGGTTGCTTAACGAGAAGAGCTCTTGAAACTACAGCTAAACCAAGTGGCTCCCTTTGTTTTTTGGCTGACACAATCGCTTATAAATTGAGATGATGTTATTTACTGTTTGGCGAATATACTGTTTGGAGAAGACCACTGCCGTTGTTCCGAAGGGGGTGCCGAGTTCCCGAGTAGAGCTTACAGATCGTATTGACGGTGTACTCTATGCTCGTATATGAAACATAGCCAAATCCAAGGGAAACGTCACAGGAACACATTCAAGAACATCTACCAAGCTCTTGAGTTTAATCAGATTTACCACATTATCCAAAGACCCCCTAAACGAGATATCTCATAACTTAATCATGAAGGTTTTCGCTGTCTCGCTTGGTCTTCTGACCACTTTTGCCGCGGCCGCAGCTATCGACTCTCAGGTAATAGAAACCCACTTTCAAGGAAAGACACATGTAACTAATCTCTTCATATAGCTGGAGAAGCGCCAATTAATTGGTACCGCTTACTCAGGTCCTAATGGCTCTGGATCTTCGGCTGTCTACGAGCTTTCCCTTAATAACTGCGTCAGTGCCGGAAGCTTGGGCCTTTCCGGAGGGATTCTATCTGTTAACACAGGTAGCCAAACCAACGGACAAAATGTGCATGGGTATTCAGATTCCGCGTGCCAGAATTTCGTTTTAGATTTTGGCGCAAACGAACACAATACGGTTAATGCTCCTCAAACCATCTTCGGAATTCTTGGTTGTACAGACTGCTGAGAACCTGAGAATAAGCCATGAGGCCGAGGTCGAACAGGCCTGGAAGGTACCAAGCAATTGATCGACGAACCTGTATTTAGAAAGAAAGTAGCTCTTGATAAACAAATATGGGGGATTTTCAACAATACACCCCTTCTAAGAATTCTTACACAACCACTAAGCCATTGGATCAGTCTTGGATGTAAATATGCCACCGTCTTTATAGCGATTGACAGAAGCCAGCCAGTGTAAACCTGTGATGATCAAGTAAATATGAAAAACTATACTCAGCCATAGGCCTTTCAACATTCTCAGAAATACGTTGATAGTCAATCACGGCTCTGAATAGAAGTAGATACATTCCATATTTCCAGCACTCTAGTATCTCACAAACTTGTTTATTATCGATCAATTACAACCTACCATTGGTAGAGTATGGTCGTATTGGATCATGCGCTCGTTGGCTTGGCATATCCAAGCTTCATACTGTAATAGCTGATATTTTTTTGGAGTTAATTAACTTTTTGGGCAAGGTCGTGCTGGTCTCCTAGTCACTGAGGCATTGACCGTGATCAACCTCTAGCAAGCGTCCTTACTTGTCAGGTGACAAGAAGCTTTCTTGCAGTTAGCTAGAACCTTGTTGCCACAAAGAAAGAAGATTATAAAAAGGAACAAAGGCCTTCATGTAATTAGAGGAGGACAGAGATAAATATAGTCAATTCATGGCACCTAGCTGTGATATAGCAACAAAGACGCTGCAAAGTCCCCACTTGTTCTTTGTCACTCTTCCTTCCGGATTCAGACCTCTGACATTACTGGGACCGCTAAATAAGCAAGAGCGTCATGGCCATGCCACCAACTATCATTTAGCTTTACTTACCGAGTCTTCTTTCATTAAAGGAAACTATTACACCTACCTAAGTACTATAAACAAGGCGCCAATTATAAACAAGCAGAACGAGCTTAATTTAGGGAGTGGCTATCCAGCATCTTATGTTGGCTATCCAGCACCTATGATATTTCTAGCTATCATTGATACTTTCTTTTAATTTCTGCTACTTATTGCTATCTTCCCCTATTATCTGCTATTTGCTATTATTTACTACTAGCTATTGCTATTTGCTGCTAGCTATTGCTATTTGCTGCTAGCTATTGCTATTTTTAGCTACTTACTGCTGCTTATATATTTATTATATTATATATTTATATATTTATCTTAATGCGCATACACATTTTTTTTTTTTTTTCTTTTTTTCTTTTTCTCCCCCTCACAGCAAGTTTAGGGATGCTGGATCGCTAACTTGGGGTGCTGGATAGTGACTCCCTAAATAAAAAGTGAATTGTAAGTGAAGGAATTATACCCGGCAACTTGCGGCTTGCAGCTGGCAACTGTTGCACGAAACCAACGAACGCACAATCCAGGGCTGCTGGGCCCTGGGGACCCCTCTCTCTTTTCCCTTTTCCTCTTTTCCCTCTTCTCTCTTCTCTCTTCTGTTGTTTTGTTTCTTCCTTCTCCATCATGAATTCAACTCGTGAATTCAGCTCTCGCCCTCAGCTCTCGCCCTCAGCTCTCGCCCTCGGCTCTCTAGTAAGTCCAAGCCTTCCTTGTTACTATCCGTAACTGTCGACGATCTTTGGTTAACAACTATTTTATTGCAGTTCATCTCAAGTTTCGTAACTTGAGACTGCGTCGTCGTTGTCCTTTGTGGCAACTTGAAAGCTCTCTCCCGCGCGGTTTGTCTTGTGCTTCGTGCTCCTTTTCCTATCTCTCTTGAGTGGGAAACGTTGCGTCGATACCTCTTCGACAATCTCTCCGCCGCCGCCTTGACGCCCCCCCCCCTTTCCTCAATCTCTTTCCTATCTCTCTTGAGTGGGAAACGAATTGTTGATACTGCCCTCGCCTCTTTCATCGTCACATCTTTCCTATCTCTCTTGAGTGGGAAACGATTATCGATCATACCTCCGCCTCTCTATTTCTTTTCTATCTCTCTTGAGTGGAAAACGATTATAGATCATACCTCCGCCTCCCTTATCCTTATTTCTTTTCTATCTCGCCAGAGCGGAAAACGATTCATTGATTACCCTATCTTATCTTCGATCCTTCTGCCTCGACCTTTTTACCAAGATACCTCTTCTCTTTCACAATATCTCAATCAACGGCAAACCAGAAGACCTCGGGGCTAAAGCCTCATCTGTGGAGACCTAGTGCCATTTTCATCGACATAGACACGATTTTTGGCGGCAAATCGCTGGGATTTGAGAGCCCCATCACCACCACCGTCCACGTTCATAAAGAGTTCACCAAGACTTCCTGGACTGGCTTCACAATCATAGGGCACCAAGGCTGAGGATGAAGGCTTTGGAAGGTGTCATGGTGGTAAGTTATTCGCTTGTGTTTTACTTCTTCCACTTGTTACAATTTACTTGAACTTTTGACCAGCTAATTCTTAATAGTGAGTCGTTCTGATGGCCGAGATGTTATTGTTCCTCTCGAGACATATAAGGTCACGGTTCAATTTCCCGAGACGGCCAAGTCCATCGCCTGCTGGGTCTATCAGAGAGGTATTCGTGCACTGCCCAGACACGACTTGCATTGTGGATGAGGCGACTAAGTCAAAGAGGAACCCAGACCAAGTTGAAAATACTCTGGAGTTCCTCAGCGACTTAGTCAAAGGAACCCCTGGTGTCAGCGCCTCCAGCATCGCCATCATTAGCCCTTACAAGGCTAATGTTGCACTTGTCGAGCGCCGCCGCAAAGAGACCCGAAGTACTCGGTACTTTTTGCCATGCCGCCAACCGCTATCGTCGACTCTTTCCAGGGTCGTGAAGCCGACATCATCGCAGTCATTATGGGCACCACCCAAGCGGTCGACCCAGGCCTTACAACAGACGAGCATCGACTCAATGTGATGCTCAGTCGCCAGAAGAGCGGTCTCCTCATCTTCGGCGACGTTGAAGTCTTAGGACCGATGGAAGAAGACCGGGGCCGGGGTGGTCGTGGCGGGGGCAGAGGCGGGGCAGCCGTGATGGTGGGCGAGGATGGCAAGCAGCACTTTGTGCGAAAAGGCATGCTTTTCAGCGTGCTACGCAATTTGCACAGCCAAGGCCGTGTGGTGACGTTGCCGGCCAGGGGGGCCTAGAATTGAGTGGCCTGGTGGAATGGGATGTTAGGTACCTTATGAAGCTAGTGCGGTGCTAGTCGTCGATCCCCTACAACTCTCAGATCATCATGATACTCTCAAATTATGCAATCAGTCCACTCACGAACTGTGATAGGTATCCCAAGATAAGCATATTGGCTCTTCCACCGAGTTGCACCTGACCGTCGCACTTGAAATATAATTCAAATCGCACCTCTCTTCTTTATATTACAATGTTACAAGGCAACATATACCCCGTTTGGATGGCCACCCTTTCTCTGCTACGCCAGGCATGCCAAAAGAAAATCGACTCTCAACCGCTCGAGCGACTCCCTGGACAGCCACTCTAATTCTGGTTCACAGCATTGGAATTCTAAAGGCAACTCTATCTCGGTCATGTACATTATCAGCTCTTTTTCTTGTGCCTGTAGTCTTAAGGGTGAACGGGCGTTATATAAATAGAGCTAATATTAGAACGATTGGATAGAAATGGTAAGCACATGATATGGTATGAAATTTGCGTTTTGTCAGTTTCCCATTACCCGGCTGATATTGTGCCGCATGCCCCAGTCAGCGAATCCAACGACATTGAAAGCTGCCCAGATAAAAGGGTGTTGAAAGTCTGCGAGGAATTCCGCCCCCTCGAGACTCAACTCTTCAATAGCCTCGGTGACTGCGTGTCTCCCATCCCTCGCAAAATGGATAGGACTGGCACCATGTCCCTCTATAATATCACATGTTGTTTTAATTGCCCCCAAGAGCCTTCTGGCTGTGGGGATATCCAACGACAACAAGATCTCATTGGCTCGATGCCATGCATCGCGAAAAAGGAAAATACCATCATCTTGCTGAGGCATCAGACCGTAGAAGAGATACATCTGGATGAGGGTGGACACTTCTTTCACCTTCCACAGCGCTCCGGCATATGTCTTCACTCCGGTGGCCAGAATCGCATGACTGAACCCGATAACATCACCGCTCATGTGCGCCAGACCAGCGCCGCTGAAACAGGCACTGAAAATAACTGCGCTCGCCTTGGAGCGGACGTTGGCTAGGTCAAGGATGCGAAACGGCTCTCTCAGCGAAATCCAAGACTGCCCGGGACGCTCGTAATTTACTCTCCCGTGCGTCGAGATGTGGAGGATGGATGATGATTCAAGAAGTCGCCGAAACTCATCTCTGCTGACGTCCGTAGCATTTTCCACCTGAGCGCCAAAGAAGACTGAAGAAATCAACGCCTCCACGGCACCCATTGGTAGGGCAGCAGGTCCACCGCATAGCTCCTCTCTTAGGCTTCCGGGACGAGCTATAGCCGATGGTCTGAACTGCGAGTCCAGAGTTGCAATGCTCCGGGTGTAGTGATAGAAGGAAAGACTAGGTACTTGGCAGAGCTTCTTCCATGGAAACAGGTATCGGTTCTCCAGCACGAGAGCACCAAGAGGAAAACGAGCGATATCTCCGGAGGGAACGAAGAATATGACCTCCTTGTGCATCACGAAGCGGGCAAGAGGACGGATAAAGATTGAGGATAGATAGGAACTGATAAATTCGAGCTCTCCCAAGTCGGCCTGGCACTGATACTTGTTCATGAGACCAAGATAAGTGGAAACGGCTTTTCGAATCTGAAATGGCCTCACAGTTGGGTCCCAAGACCGGTAAAGAATACCAGTGCTGTCAATTCCAAAAAGAGCCAGACCGTCCTGAGAAATCGCCGTGTAAATTACCAGAGCATTATCTGGAAGGGATGAGCATAATGTTGAAAATTTGTACCGGTGGGATGCACCTCTCAGGGCACTGGAAACGATACCGATATTGTCAATGAGGAAGTTTTGCATCTGATCTGCTTCTTGATCGAGTTGCAGAAACTCTTGCTCCTCGGCTGGCGTTCGCATCAGCCCACGGCTTTGAAGCTCCGTCCAGAGCGTCATTTTGCGGCTCAGCTCCAGCCACTGGCTCATATCAGATTCCGGCGGGTTGTTCTTCCAAAGAGCAATCAAGGCCAACGTGTTCCTTGCCTTGGCCAGCTCCAACCACTCTATGGCCGTTTCATCTGCCCTTTCTGGAGGGATATGCCCATTCGAAGTCGCACTCAGCAGCCTAAAAAGATGGTCTGGATCCCCATCATCAGTGGCTGCAGGTTCAGGAAGACTGAACCGCTGAGTTCGAAGGTATATGCAAAGGCGCGCAATGCAAGAATATATCCTGGCAAAGTCAGAGAAGGTCATCTGGAAGCGCTTTTGCTCCATATCTGTGGCCTGCGTGCTCCCAATAGCAGCAAAGTACCAACTCTGAAAGAACAATCTGAGGGCATCATAATAGCGGCCCTCATGTTCTGCAACTAAGCCCGCCCATAGACGGCGCTGCCATGGCATTGAGCTTGTTGGACAATGAACAGACGTCGCATAGCCAGGAAGTTTGCTCAAAAGGAGCGTCATGAGCTGGCTTGCATTACTCCAACGTTTCATGAGTATGGAAACCACCATTGCACGTTCCAGGAGGCAAATCTGTGACACAAAGTTGCCGGTCTGCATTTGCTCATGGGATGCTCCGTTCAGCTTGCAGAATATCTGCCTATCGTCAAAGGCCGAAATCTGCTGCAAGTCCAATTGAGCATACTTTTCACCGAAATGGCGCACATGTATTGAGTTTTCTGATATGTCAATCATGAACCTGTAGCATTCCTCAAATACGTCAAAAGATGGTCGTTGCGTGTAGAGTTCAGTCATGCGTTGCGCGGTCTGTTCAAAAGATGAGTGATGGCCGTCTTCGAGCAGCCGTGAACACCTCGTTCTTTCAACGTAGATGCTGATAAGGTCTTTGGTGTCTAGATCAATTGCCTCAAAGCCATCTTCTGGGGAATCCCTGAGTTTGCCAGACAAGTTATTGAGCGCAGTTTGGCCCTCTTTTGTAAAGTCGCCGGCTGCAGTGTAAGCCGAGAGAACTCTGCGTATCAATCTATGAACGAGAAACCAGCGGAGATTTTTACAGTTAATGGTGAATTGTGCGTCTAAGGCATTGATGCGCTCAGATGCCTCGAGTCTCTCTAGCAAAGGAGGCAGACCGTCTAGCATCGATGCAATCGACGCCTTTGCCACTTGAGTGAAACCAAAGGCAGTGGAGACTTCCGTGATGGAATCGACGTTTTGGAACCAAGAAAAGTTGAGCCTGGCAGCTCGCAAGCAGAGAAGCCGAGAAATTTCGTGACAATGGATCCCATATTGTGAGCTGCAGACATACCGATAGTAATCTCCAAGCCTTTGGGCCAAGACAGCGAAATGCCATTGCAACATTGTGGCGTTGTTGAGCTCGGCTGCAGCTCCGCTCTCCCTAGCCTGCTCAGCTGATCTGGTCGATAACTGTCGAGAGATCAAGAGATAGACCTGGACCAGCTTTTCGTGAAGAACATCGCCACATGATGAGAAGAGTTTAGCTGCGTCGACGAGTAGCTTCTCGATGCGGTCTTTGAGCTTCGCGACATGTTGCCTATCCGCCCACACAACTCCAGCACTGGAGCGAATCATGGTTAGCAGACAGGCTCGACGGATCTTGACGGCGCCAAGGCCTCGTAGGTGATTGTGTTGACGATAGATGGATTCTGCTTGACTGTATGTCTTCCAGGCGGCTTGTATTTGATCGATGCTAGCGATTTCTGGAAAATCAGACCCGGTAAGCGAGGGGTGTTGCGGCACAGGCTCAGCCAACACTCTCTCGGAGTCTTGTTCTCCAACACTATCATTTTCTGTTTCCTCCGGGGAGAGTATCGGCGTGAGGTATGTAGCTTGTGCAGCGCGTAAAGTTATCTCGTCCACATTATCTCCAATGTGCATGTTGAAAAACAACGGAGATGAGTGTTGCCCAGAGACCAAGTTATCGCCCGTCATCAAGACAAACTCTGCGACTCCTAAATCATCACGCCGTGCTTCGCATCTGTTCCTCAAGTTTCGTAGCCTGTTTGCAAATTCATCCCTATTCAAACCCACTAGGCACCTGTTGGCTTCCAGTACGAGCTTTTCGAGATAAGTCTCAGTCGTTGAGAGCTCGAGTTGGAGTGCTCTGTTGCTCAAGCTTTGAGAGCTTAGCGGCTCACCCTCCAACACAACCACGACATCGTATATTTGCCCCACCTCTTCGCATATCTGTGTGCCATCTACTGTCAGAACTTGGGACTCTTGAGCCCTGAATCCTTGATGTGAAATCCTAAAGACGAACAAAAACAAGGCCTGCTCGAACAAGTCGATAGGTAGGGCGTGTTGGCGAAGCTCCCTAGAAGAGGCGATGATATCCCCTATCTCACGAGATGGGTAAGATCGGGGGTCCCATATGTCAAGGACAGGAGATTCTGTGAGATGCGATGGCCAACCGAGCGGTGGAGAACGTGACATGGTCATATTCAGAATACAATAGCTCGACCTCCTGAAGAGCCATCTTGGCGATATTTCAGGAATGCCAACGATTTTATCGAGCCACGCCTGCGAATCCGCGTGTTTCCCTTGCAACAAGAAAGCGGTAGCTTGTAACAAGATTGCAGCAGCCCTTGCATCTTTTGATTCCAATTGCTCTTCAACTCTCAAGCTAGAGAGCCGCAGGTCAAGGCATAGCTGTGCATCGCTGAAGTTGCCCCGAAGTTGATCGTGGAAGATTGAGCCACCGAAGAAATCGCACACCTCCCGATAATCCATGAGGAGTAAAGCAAGCTGTGGAAATATGGATTCAGCTTCTCTTCAAACTAATCTTGACAAAAGGATGCCCGGCCAATCGAGGGGTTTAAAGTCAATCGAGTATAATGTCTATGAGGTGCTAAGAGCTGATATAATTGAGCCTAAAGGTATCATATAATAGTCGCTATGTGTACTTAAGTAAGTTATTAAATTATATATTTAGGTTTTTATTTTCTTTGAAATTGTTTTGATCTAAATAAATAGATATATAGCTATGAAGAGGACTGAAATTAAGGGAAGATAATGTTTATAAGGTATTAAAAGCTAATATACTCAAATCTAAAGACAATGTATAAAGTCGTTATTGATACTTAATCAAGTTACTAAAATATATATTTACCTTTTCCCTAAACTAATCTTAATAAATACATGCGTGTCTATCTGGGGAGTTAAAAGTTAATCGAAGATGTCTACAAGATGCTAAGAGCTGAAGATGTTACATATGGTTGCCATTTATACTTTTGGCATTCCAGTCAAAACCCTCTCTTCATTAAGGCCAACAAAGCCCCAGCCATTCGGAATCCCAGAGACTTCTTATGTGTATAAAGTCAAATTCTAAGCTAAAACGGCCAGCTACCTTTAACTTTATCGAAGTACATGTAATAGAGACGCCATCTCAGCCACAAAGCCTCCAGCGTCAAGTGACGATCGGGACACTTAACACTGGCTTTGTATACATTGAAACACTCTCATTTGGCTTGATGGTCGTCCTACTGCAGTCTTCCAATTCCTCAGCACTTGAAAAAGGATCAATCAGTCAATTAATCAATCTGGCACTCAGAATGACTAGAATTTTGTTCCTACGTAGGCATCCTTACGCAACACCATCAATGGACCATTTTCTTTGCAGGAATTGAAAACTCCGAGACTGCAGCGCCAAACTGGCCCCGTTCGTAGAGCCAAAAGGCTAGCGTCTCGCTCGACAGAATGGTTTTATGATTGTCAGACCCCAAATGTTCGCGTCTCCAGGAAACCACCTTTTGCTGGTGGGAGATGGCAGCATCTGTCTTTTGCTGGCAGTGAAGTGTGACGGCTAGCTTCTCGAGCGCGTCAATAGTTTCCTCGCCTTCATCGCCCTTCAGTTCTCGTTTCTTCTCCCAGACCCTGGTCTGAGTCGATATGGCCTCGTCCAAAAGACCATTCTCACAGAGTGCAACTCCCAGCTTGCTCATCGCAGCTAGAGTCGCAGGATGCTCGAAGCCCTTCTCCGCCTCTCTGCGTTCCGATACTTCTCGCTGTAGGGAAAGGACATCCGATAATTTGCCATCATCACGGAGTAAGAATAGTAGAACTTGAGTCGCAGACAGCTCATCAAGCTCATCTGAGGCGATGCAGCCTCCTCGTAAATCCATGATCTCTCTCTGCAATTTTGTCGCCGCTGTCAGGTCTCTATGGTATGCCAATGTAACGGCATGTGTCTCCATTGCTTCGAGTGTCATCGGATGGCCCAGGACCAGTATTTTTCGACGGCAGGAGACCAAAGCCTCTTGGAGAGTAAGTGTTGTAAATATATTTTGTGGCTCATACCATGATGATGAAGCCAGATTCTCAAGTACTCTGCTATAAGCCCCGGGTTCCCGCCTTTTCCTAAGCACGTCGTCTTTCAATGTCACGCTTTCATCCATTTGATTGGCCGCAGCTAGGAGTCGGGAGAGAGAGGTTTTAGCACCCAGCGTAGCAGGATGATAATTGCCCAAGATCATCTCATGCCTACTGAGGACTTGGCGCTCCAACTCTATAGCTTCCTCGTGTTGCTCCAGAGCCGCGAGCGTGGCCGCCAAGTTGTGCAGTATGTTGGCGACAAGTGGGTGGTCCTCACCAAGACATTGCTTCGTGTCATCCAGCACTCTTCTTTGTATCATCTCAGACTGTTGGAAGTCCCCATCGTCGAATTCTTGAAGCGCTGCTGTGTCCATAACTGTGAAATGCCTATTAGATTGGCTTCGAGCCCGAGCAAACAAAATTGCTTACCTATCGATTCGCACACTTGGCGCAAATCCGCCGCCGACATCGATGCTTCAGTAGTCTCCTCAGAAGACATGATTACTATAAAAAGTCCGGTTAAACAAGATTTTATGTGCGGTTTGTTAATCTTTGTATGTTGAGACCGGGGACGAATTGTGTGTTGGCAAGCCAGAAGGACTGGTCGGGTCACAGTGCTAATGGCTCCAGCTATACTCTGAGGGTTGTGGCACTCACATTCCAGAGACTGAAGCCAGCAAAACAGGCCAGAATTACAGTTTCATCCAAATGCCACTTAATAACTCAGGATACAAGTCGAGAACCTTGCATGTAATTAGTGGATTTAATGTAGTCTCAGTCTATTAGACCCTGGACGCTTCAGTCCAGCTACATAATAACTTTTGAATCAACCAATCTGCAGCAACTTTTCCTCAATCTCATGTGCTTCTTTCTCAAAGTCCTGCCAGGCATCGGTTTCCTCGGCCAATGTCTCTTCAGCGTGACTCTCCATCAGGTTCTGCTTCCTCTCAATGTTCAATTCTGCCGCTTCAAGGCTCCCTTTGACAGCTAGGCTACGAAAGCGTAGAAGTCGCAGCCTATTAGGTGCTGCTGTATCCCAATCTTCATCTTGTATGATTTTGACACCGACTTGCTGCCATTGTGCCGCCCAGACCCTCTCTCCAGAAATTTGGCCCGCAGCAGTAATCACGCTGCCGGATCTCAACTGGACATGCATATTCACTTTGAGATCCAAGAGCTCTGTCAAGCTAGTTGGCTCAGGAAGTGGGAATTCTGCCTTTGCCGTTATCGACCTTTCCGTCGACTTGACGGTGTAATAACATGCGTTGTGTATGAGATAAATTCCCGTGAGCATCCAAATCTTGGGCCGAAATATCACCCTTTTCTTTAGAGCATCCCACCTGCTGATCACAGATAATCGCGATCGGAGCCATCGGTTCGCGTTTGCATCTGCCAAGATGACATCCGTAAAATACTTTTCAGGGCTAATTTCAATTAGTTTCTGTTGTGGTACATGTGCGAGTGGCTATACCCACTGGTTTAGTTCGACTTTGCTGCCATTCTTTCCAATGACCAAAGAATAGGTACGTCCTGCGCGAGAGACGTCAAACTCCAGCAATTGCTTAAGGCCTCCACCAAAACTGCTACTTTTCTCGTGCTCGTACGCCAAGTAACAAATCGGCCTGTGATCTGCAGTTGCTTTGGGACGCTCTCCAAGCAGAATATCGGCAGAATTGTGAACATAAGGCTCTCGTGTGCGTGGATTTGCGTAGTCAAAGGCCAAAGTTCCGAGCTGCAACCACTGCGGGTTAACACCTTCAGCGTAGCAGAAGTAGGTACTTTGTTCTTCCATTTGGAAGACGCACACAAGATGGAGTTGGTGGTGCTCCAATATCCTTAGTTAATGTGGGGTTATATTGACAAATCGATACTATCAGAGACTTGGTTTCTTGCGCAAGCAGTCCCGCCTGACCTGTTATATAGATACGGAAATCTGTGGTAGAATTCTAAACAGTGGCTCTCACCAGCCACATTGGAAATTGGGACACAAGCTATTGCATTCCTTGAAGTGCGCTCGCGTAATCTTTCTTTTGAGAAATTCAAGAGGTGTTATTGTTTATAACATACACATAGTGTGACAACATCTCTCGCGAGGTCCTCCAATAGTTAGGTCTCCGAAGAGCCTCCTTTGTAAGTGGAAAGTTATTAGAAGGCTAATGTTTATGTACTTTCACAATATACATGTAGTTAAACTACCTTATGAAGCTAGTGCGGTGCTAGTCGTCGATCCCCTACAACTCTCAGATCACCATGGTCTCTCAAATTATGCTATCAGTCTAATAGCCTCGGCGATTGACTTCGGACCCAAGCATTCATGACACTCGTATAGTGAGATACATCAAGCTGTCAAGTCAACCGTTGCATCCCACCTCATTGCCTCAAGCTGGGGAGAATCTGCCCTCTTCATCTGTTATTATGACGTGTGGAGAGACTTTGATCAAGCCACTGGCACTGGGCCAAGAAAGAGAACAGCTCAACAAGTTGCTCCACTATAAATGTAGAGCTAAACACAATTCATCGACATTAATAGGAGACAATTGCCAGGGCATTGCAAGTTGCAACTCGGCCTTTTGCCATGCACAAAGCAAAAGGTAAAAATCACTGTCTATCAAAATATGCGCAGCGCATGTGTAAATAGTACCTGTTGTTCATTCTAATACATCCTCCTGACTTCAATAACGACCTTATTACTTTAGCTATAATTTTTGGTGTTTTTGGCCTTCTAACAGCCAAGCTGCTCTCCCTTCTGCAAAATACTTTGAAGTTCTGCTTACTTTCATCATTTGTGCTGATAATGCCAAGCGTTCTTGGCCGTGATGCCAAACAATCGCCACAGTAGCAGCCAAGAGACACGTATGCGTAGCCAAGCCTCTGCACGGAGACGATAGCATCATCAAACTCTAGGCAGAATACGAAGAGAAAGAGAGCATCCAGGAACTCTCAAAATATTGTAGCATTGTAAGCAAACAATCAGCAAAGTCGGTAAGTAAACGATGACGACCGGCTATTCCACGGCCATCGCAACACATTCCCTATTCCATCAAAACGGGACAAAAGACGCGAAAACGCCATCCCATGCCATGCCCACACTAGGTCTAAACCTTGGCCAAAGCGCAGAACAGTAATCAACCAGCCCCCCCTCACTGAGGCTTAAAAGAAAGACCAAACAAAAAATCAGCCTTGGCGTTCTATGTCGCAGGAGATGCGCGTCGGCTGATTTGGCCTTTTGTGGCTGGTTAGCTGCAGCACGCACATGATGGGCCTTTCCCCTGGCCGGTGGCTGTGAATGGGCGGCTGGAATCTTGGCCACCGCCGCTGTTTCGGTTTCGAACAAGCCCCTCTCTCGCTTTCGTTTGTTCGTTTGCTCCATAACGAGGCGCTGGGCTGAGCTTGAGCTGAATTATTGGGCGAGAAGAAAAAGTACTTTGTGTTTTTCTTTATTTTCTCCGGGCAGATGAGCCGAGATGCCAATCTGGCCGTTTGTCTCCTCTGTAAGGCAGTTGCCGTTAATGGAACGAAGATGCGGGCAGAATGCTTCCATACTGAGAGGCATCCAGCCCCCCTCGTTTCATCAATCCTTCTGCAATGCAATCCCTCCCATCTCAACTTTACTGCACTTAGTCTTAGAGACCGTCCAGCAGACCTCACCTAGCCCGAACTGTTATACGCCAAAAGCCTATCAACAGCTCCAGAATGTGCCGGAACAGCCGTGGCCAGGCCTGGGTGTCCCTGTTTGGGCCTCTCTGTCGGGTTGCGTGCTTATTGAGCATGTCAACGTATTATTCCATACTACACAACTGTGCATCTACCGCTCCCATAGGCTGCAGCCTCACATGTAGAAAAAAAAATAAAAAAATCGGCAGTAATTACATACTGTCCTGAACAAGACAAGTCATCATCGTCATCTCCTGAATCCCATTCGAGAGAGTAAAAAGCGTCGCCCCAGAGGAGACCGCAGTGACTGCGCCACGCTCAAGTGTACCTTGCAGCTGATGCGGAACGGCAACGAACTGTAGACCATTTTTGGTTATGGATCGGATTTGACCGCCCTGTCGCTAGTCATCCTCCACTCCCATCCATCCATCCATCCATAGCACGGCCCAGCCACTGCTGATTTCGAGGCAGACGGATCGTTAAGCCGCTAAGCAGCTGGCTGGGTTGATGCGGTACAGTCAGTAATCCATAGCCCATAGGTCAGGTCGCAATAGTTCGGGGTCCTTGTCCTGTCCTTTGCGACTCCGCTGCCCCCACCGATCGAATCCCTTGCTGCATGACTATAACAAAAAACGAATAAATAAGCTTGCCCGTAGCCTCTTGACCGGACTCAAGCTTTTAATTTCCTACTTTCTTCATTCATCGACTTCTTTGTTCGTTGTTCTTCTCTCGTCTTCACTTTCTTCTTCCTACGCGTGGCTCAAGCCTTCGTTTATTGCGACATTTTCCCAGCTCAGGCCCTTTTTATCCAGATACCCCGCCATCATGTCCGCCAACGATTACTACAGCAGCGCAAGCGGCAGTGGCGGTTATCCGCCTCAGCAGCAGTACGGCCAGCAGCAGCAGCAGTACGGCCAAGGCCAGCAGCAGGGCTATCCCCAGCAGGTACGTTGACGCTGAATGAGAAACGGAATCTGGTCTTCTCAAACATGACAATATCGAGCATCTTTCCGCTTACACAACTCTTTTCCCCCTACAACAGCAGCAGTACGGCCAGCAGCAGCAACACAACCAGGGCTACACCCCTCAGCAGCAGCAGCAGTACGGCGGCCAGCAAGGCTACGACAACCGCAGCGCCTCTCCCTACGCTCAACAGCCCCAATACGGCCAGCAGCAGCAGTACGACCAGCAGTACCAGCAGCACCAGCAGGGCCAGTACGGCCAGCCTGGCCAGCCCGGCTACGACCAGTACCCCGGCGGCGGTGTTCCCGGCGCTGAGGGCCCAGAGGGCGAGCGCGGTCTCGGCGCCACCCTCGTCGGAGGCGGTGCCGCCGCTTTCGCCGCACACAAGGCCGGCGGTGGCATGCTGGGCAGCATCGGAGCTGCTGCCGCGGGAGCCATCGGCGCGAATCTGATTGAGCACGCTTTCAAGTATGTTTTTTATTTCCATCTCAAAAGGACAGAAGGCACCCCCCAAAAACAAGAAAATGCTAACGGAAATCGCGTGTAATAGGAAGCACAAGGAAAACAAAGAACTGGAGCAGGCCTATAATGGCAACCCTGGCAACGAGCACCACCACCACCACCACCGCCGCGACTAAACAAAAGTCGTGTGTGAGAGAGATATATACAATATGAAACATATGAAATCGATATAAATATGACGAGGGGCTTGGTTATAGGTTTTTTTTATACTTTTTATTCCTCTTTTTTTAGATCTTATGATGAATGAGAGGCGTTGACCCTTTTTTTGGCATGAATGATGAGCCTCGGCAGAGTCTGAGGGGAAACATGTTATACACTATGGACGTGCTTCAACAAATAACCTACTATATGAATGCATATATATATGAAGTACACATACAATAAATTATACATGTCATCTCCAAATTTTATTGACCAGTGTGTTATTTCAGTTTAACAGCCTGATTATCATGATTCTACTGCACACTTAGCAAGTTCTACTCATTCGGCATTTTATAGGTTTAACAATTCATTTCCCATCTTGTGGGCTTCGTATTGATAGGTATATATATATATGCATATATAAAGCATGGTTTGTATCATATCATAACCGTCATGCAGCGTCTGATTGCGCTGCTTGGGATTCCCAGAGCATCACCCCCGCAAGATCCCGAACCAATAACAAAAAAAGTTCGCAAAGACCTTGGGGCCCTCATTTCCCATTCCCTTAAAAAAACAAACGCAAAAATACTAGGTATTATCCAACTAGGGTATCCAGATTTTACACTTCCTGCTTCTCCGCGACGGAATCCCGCTTGCCATCGTACTCGTCGTGCACAGCTTTGGCCTTGTCATCCCAGCCGGCAACAACGGCGGCATCGTGGTCATAGGCAACTTCGAAGCTCTTGCGGAGCTGTTCGGGGCCGAGGAAGGTCAGTACGATGACATAGGCGTAAACGCAGCCCATGAAGATGCAGATGACCTTGCCGTAGTCGTAACGGGCAACGCCGGCGGTGGTAGGCGGCAGAGGGAAACGCTCGCCGATGCGCGACTCGATGGTGGAAGACGCTGAAGATACCAGGTTACCTAGCTGGTAGGCAGTACCGACGACGAAGGTTCTGAAAGCACCGGGAGACAGCTCCATCAAGTGGATGGGAATGACACCCCAGGCGCCCTGCACGCAGAACTGCTGGAAGAAGGCGGCGGCCATGATGGAGGTGTCGTGCACAAAAGTGTAGGGGTAGAGAAGAGCACCACCGACAACGCAGCAGCAGAGGATGCTGAAACGACGTCCTATAGACTGGCTCAAGAATCCAACAACGGTACCACCGGTCATGGCGCCCAGATTGGCGACGACCTGCGTGACGGTGACCTTGTCGGCGCTGAAGCTGAGCTGGTTGGTCAACATGGTAGGGTAGAGATCCTGGCTTCCGTGGCTCATGAAGTTGAAGCCCGCCATGAGAAGGACGAGGTAGGTCAAAAGCATCCAGTGGCGCTTGATGGCCACTTTGCCCTCCATGATGAAGACCTTGCCGACAGACTCGTCGCTGTTCCTGTTTCGGCCAGCTTCGATACGCATGCGCTCACGCTCGCGGTAGGTCTGGGTCTCGGGCATGATCAAACGGAACGCAATGAAGAGGACGGGAGGACCGGCACCGAACCAGTACAGAGGGCGCCATCCGTGGGAGGTTGTGTCGACGAGACCGCGGGCGAAAGCGGCAGCAAGGAGATATCCAAAGGCATACTATTCAGGCGAAAATGAGTTAGCAAAATGGTTCTTGCATTTAGAAGCAGTTTGAAAGAAGAAGAAAAAAACTTACACCCTGCTGAAGGATACCGGAGATGATACCACGAGCTTCCGATGGGCAATCTTCCAGAGCCGTGGCCGCCGCATTTCCGTACAGACCACCCATGGCAACGCCGAACAGCGCGCGACAGGCGAGGAACTGCTTGTATGTTTGGCAGAATCCGGTCCCCTAGAAATCCCAGCCATGGTTAGCTTCATTTTTGTTTTTCCCAATTAAATATTTTCCGAATTTTCACGCCTTATGCCAATAGCTCCGGCAGTTGAGATATATACGGCTGAATGCCGCAGCCTCAACTGCCAGATTCTAGCGCTGCTGGGCTACTTGGCGGGGGTTTTTTTTGGGCGGCCAAGAGAGTTTAGCCCAGGCGGGTGGCACCGCTACGGCTGCATTCAAGCCGCTCAGCATCTTGGCGGCATTTTGCCAAGTCCAAGATCTCGATGCGTACATGGATTGGATCAATGAGGGAGAGGAGTTTTCTTACCAATTCCAAAGCGATAAACAGAACATTGTTGACGACAAACGGCCACTTGCGACCGTAGCGATCGGCCGCCACACCAAACAGGATGGAGCCGACGGATCGGAACATGAGCACCAGGGTGATGCCCCAGGTGATGTCGGTGTTGGTCTTGTCGAACTGCTTGGCCAGATCGGCCACGGTCAGCGACACGGTGAAGAAGTCAAAGGCGTCCCATGTCCAGGCCCAGAAGGCAATGGCGAAAAAGGACCACTGCTGGCGGTTGAGCATGCACAGCAGCTTCCACGGGTTCGGCAGGTTGAGCATCGGAGGCTTCAGCGAGGAGAAGCGCGTGGCCATGTATCGGCCGGCGCTCATGCCCTCGTAGTCCTCCGGGACCCAGTATTCCTCTTGGTTCCCGACCATGGTGGCGGTGTTGTTACGGGGATGCTTCTTCCTTGACGACGATGCTGTGAGACAAGGTCGGGTTGAGGGATGGGAAGAAGAAGAAGCAGAAAAAGAGACCGTAAGAATGGATGACTCTCCAAAGGTCCTTCGAGAGGAGGGGAGAGGGGAGGAGAGCTAATATAGGAAAATGCGGAGGAAGGGAAGCGGACGAGGGGCGTGAGTAGAGGCATGTGCACCAAGTTGGGGAACCCCAGACGATTGATTAGCTATGTATAAAAGCGGGAATACTCCAGGATGAGGCTTACTGGGAACTCCCAGTGGTAGTATTCCTGGCCCAACTCCACGCGATGACTAGCCGGGGAAGCCCCCTTGTCTCTCCAGTCTAGAACTTTGAATGCTCTCTAAAACGCCATGAGCAACAATACGGACACAGGAGCCGTGCGCGCTGGCACTTGCTCGGAGATGGATCCAAGATGGGGCTAGAAAAGGGCCATTCTCTAGCCTTGCCTCCGTCCCATCGTAGCAATACAAGCTTATTACTCCTGCTGTTGGGCTGGGGGAGAGCCAACATCATTCACAGTGGCAGTAGCAGCAGCAGCAGCGGTAGTACGGAGTACCATCAGCAGAAATCCTACCATTTACTAGCTTATGCCGGGCACTATTACTTCGTACTCACAACCAGAATACGGGTACAGTATACAGCAATCCCACACCAGCAGGGGTGGGAGTAAAAAGAAAAGAGGAAAAAAAAAAAACAAAGAGCAAGATTGACCCACCCGGGTTGGAACCACCATGACAGCGTCTAGTACAGTCACGCACACTTCATCATGGAGTGGGATCCATCCCATCACCAATGGTCTACATGGATGTCTCGAACCAGCGGAGCAACAACGCTCATTGTGAGTTCTCCGTATACAGGTAGTACAGTACTGGTCCTGCTTGTATGTAGCAGCACCCTTGTCTGACGTCTTTTTGTCACAACAGCAGGTCGGGAACGGTCAAACCCTTACGCCCCCCTCAGGTCTGTCTAGCTGTCTACGAAGTAGCGGACCGCCCATCAGATGACAGGGAAGAAGCCGGACTCCATTTTCGGAAAAGCACGGCGGCCAGGCCGAAGAAGAGAAGAAAAAAGAGATCGAATCAGTGGTTGTGTGAATGATGTTCGTGTGTGCCCGCGTGTTTTATGATAATTGCAAATGGATGACGGATGCTTCGCGTGTAACAACGGGTGTGAAAAAAGGCGTTTGCTTGCCGAATTTTTGTCTGAGGCTTTTACTAGTAAAAAAATTGGCTTTTTGGTAAAGTTGGAGATGGAACTAGAAAAGTTGGCTTGGTAAAAACGGCAAAGAAGTATGGCTTGCTTGGAGACCTGATTCAAGACAGCCTGATCATCGATTGTTTGACATCATACTGTACCAACAGCGCTCAGTCCCTCCGTATTTATTGCCCAGTAGGCGTCTTGGCGTCCAACACCACTAATTGCCGGCCACTAACTTATAGGTACCAAACCAATAGCCTAACAGCCCTCGGGAATCTTCCAGGCGGACCGTGTCCAGCTCCGTCGAGGTCATGACAATGAGCCATTTACCAGTGCTACTAACGGAGCTGAGGGCAGCAGCTCATCAGATAGTGGCAATTATACGGATCTGCGCACATGGCACACTTACTCGTACGTGCATTCAAGCAATAGTGAATAGTAAACTTGGCGCCATCATCATCGCAGCATCAGATTTCGGGCTTCCCCAGTTGCCCATTCATGCCATTCCCCAAACAACGGGGCCACTTTTTCCCCCGCCAATACTGTACATATGTCCAGAACAGTTTGTCTTCCGGACATGGATCGGCACAGCGCTAAACTCCTCGTAGAAGCATGGGCACCTTCTCGGCACCAGAATTGCCGCCCTTCCCACCAATACGCTCTTGGCATGGCCTCTCCGCAAGAGCCCGGGCCAATAATCATCTCCAATCTGCTTCCCCGCTCACCAGGATCATCGCAGTCTTGTGGCTTTAGCGTTGCGCTGAATGCAAGGCAAGGCCAGGGGAGGGAAACTCAGTTTGGCCACATGCTTCACCAGCTAGCCCAGCTAGCAGCAGGCACCGAAGTTTTTTTTTCCAAGCTACTGTACTGTATGGGCACAACTAGCGGTATTACATAAGGTGGCATACGAAGAAATGGTGTCGTTCCATAGGCTGGCAGATTCGGTTAATTCGGGTATTACTATTGATAGCCGACTAGTGAAGCGCCTCTCGCTCAATGAGTCGCATCTCGCTTCAAGGGATGCAAAGACGAGCGAAGAAGAAGTACTTGTATGCACATAAAAAGCCACCAAATAAACGAGAGAAGGCTTGCAGAAGCAGAAAAGAAGCCACGGCGTGTCACCGGCTTCATATATTTCGTAGGTGCGACGCAATAGCATGAAACTGCATACCTGTGCTAGTCAAGTGCTCCGTAGTCGAAAAGCAGCCCACACGGCCTTTCCGGAGGAAGACCGAGATATTCCCAAGGGCGTTTTCACTGAATCCCAGATCCCAGAATGCAACTCTGTCTGGTTTTGGGTGCTGCCCATAGCCTAGGTAAATGGTATCCCAGAAGAGCGTTCTCGGAGCTCGAGTTGACTAGGCCCGGTGCGAATACGGACTCACTTTCACCAGCCCTGAAAAAAATTGGGATAATGGACCGTGACAAGGAAAAAAAAAAAATAAGCACAGACAAAGCACACGTGACTGCATTGACTGACAATAGGATCCCAATTCGGTGTAACAATAGCAGGACCCCTGTCAGATCTGCAAAAAAAGAAACAATTAATACTAAAAGGAAGTAGCAGAAAGTACTTAGTAAAAAATAGAAGAGGGTGGTAGAAAGTAGCAAAAACTAGAAGAAAGCAGCGGAGAGACAGGAAGCAACTGAAAAGCTGTCACGGTAGCCAACGTAGAGAGCCAACAGCGAGGAAGTCCAAACAAAGGGAATCCAGGTGTTGGGTTTGCATATTTACTTACCCATGAGGCCAGCACACGCCCCGATCGACAAAACAGCTGCAACAGCAACCCCAGCTCACACAGATGGGCCAAAAAGGTACCATTCACCACGCGACAAAGAGTCCACAAGGCAGTTCTCCGTACAGTGGCAATACATCCAGAACCAGGAATAGTTCGTAAGCCCTTCCAGCTAAACCAACACCTTCAGCTCCGTGACATGGGCAGATCGGTGTCACCCAACATTCAATAGTCTCAACCTTCACTTCTCATTCGCTTGCAACTCATCACACCCAGACAGCAAACCCCAGACCAACAGAACTGACTCTACTACTAGTATCAATCAATGCACGCCCCAGGTCCATCATGCCCCGCGCCCTCTCCTCCGCAACATCTCATCTCATACTCTCCAATCTTAGATCCGGTTCTTTATCGTGCCCAATGTAACACCAATGCAATCTACGGAATGAACCCCGTACGTCAAACCGCCTTACCCCAACTTTTCCATCCCGTAAATGGAACATGGGTTTCAAGAAACAACGAAAACTAAAAAAAAAAACTCACGACTCAACCAAAGCAATTCCCCCAAAAGCCCCCAAAAAAGCACGTCTCACTAATTGGTAGACATTGAAAAGCTCGGCCGCTTTCCGTGCCTAAAGAATTGCACTAACATAGGCAGAACCCCAAATTCTCCACCATACAAACTGCCGTTCGAACCACAAACCCCCGTCAGGTAATTGGAATCCCCAGTTTCCCCACACTTATTCCCCCACATCCCAAAAACCCCAAAATCTCATTCTCCATGTATCTGTCAAACGACCCTTCCTTTTTCTCCTCTTCTCCAACAATGCATCGGAAGCTTCATGACGACGACTGCGGAGAAGAAAAGGGGTATTCGGAATGATTCGGGGCCTTGAAGCAGATCTATCGTAACCAAAGATATGCAGAAATGAATTACTCAATTTTCACATGTCATCGTTTCACCGTGTGCTGATATCATAAGCTTACTAAAGTGACCGCTTTAAAAATAACCTCTTTAAAAGTAATCGTTTTATAGGATAACCGCTTAATCAAGTGACCCTTGTAAAATGACCGCTTAAAAATTACCGCTTTATGAAATAACCGCTCAATGAAGTGATCGTTTTATAAAATAACCGCCTAAGTGGCCGATGTATAAAATAACCGCTTAAGAAAATGATCGTTTTATAAAATGACCGTCTAACAAAGTGACCGCTTAACAAAGTGATCGTTTTATAAAATGATCGTTTTATAAAATAACTGTCTAATCGAGACCGCGTAATGAAGTGACCGCTCTCCAATAGATTCCCGGACCATTTCCAAAGCAAGGCCATGGATCCGCCACACCGAATCATGCTCATCACATCATTTATTGGTTTATAGATTAAAACATACACAAGGACCATTCATTCTTTTAGATTGCATTATCTTCAATTCAGTCCCACTCGAACCAAAGCTATCAAGATTACTAAAGTGGTTTAATCCTATCACTACAGACCTCAACGCCTCGTGCCCCCCTCCCTCCGGGTATCGGAAACCAAAAAAAAAAAAAACCAAAGAAAATATAAATAGCCTAACACGTACAAATTCCCCCCATATTAAGTCAGTCCGTAACAGTCCAGTCTCCGTTTCACGTTATTATATGCGTCTTGACGATGCCGTAGTTTTGTGTAGCCCTTCTTTGTGTCTCGCAGATCCCATCTTATGCGCTCTTAGTAAAATAAGGAAGAAGACGATGAGGAAGAAAAAAAAAAGACAGTAAACTATGTTGCGTGTCCCAAAAGGGTCATTAGCATCATGGCCCCATTCGTAATTGCCATTTGTGATACATCTTCGTGTATGGCCTCGAGTCAAACTCCGCCACCCATAAAGGCAGCGAGGTCGTCCAGGTCCAAAAGCTGGCGCTCAAATGCTTCACACAGCTCTGGCGCAGTCATGTCCTGACTCGTAGTCTGGCCGTCCTGGACCGAGACCATGCCGTTGGTAATCATCTCAGGGCTCTGCTGCTTGACATCATGCACCTGCATATTCGCCTGCGGTGCACCGCCGGCTGGTGGCGATGCGGTGCCTGGAGTGGAGATGTTGTTAGATCCACCGTTGATGGTTGTAACCCCGGGCCGTCGTGGGAAAGAAACAGGCGGCTCGCTATCTCCTCGGGCAGAACCAGAAACCGAGCGGGGCCCAGCAACAAGCTGTTGGCCAGGAATAACACCAGCGGTGGCCTGCGGGTCATACTCCATGGCGTCCGGATTTGTGTCGGCATTTGATGACATTTCATCCTTGATGCCAGCCGCGGGTATGTGAGGGTGAGAGCCATGTCTGGAACCCATCATGGCGGCAGCGGCATCGTTGTGGAGGACGCGTTGCATAACGGTCAGGTGTCTCAGCCAGCTGTTCATCAGAGGCCAGGTCTCATTGCCATCATGCATAAATCGCAGGCCATCCTTGACAATGTGCGCCGCCGTCTCGACGGCGTTGGGGGGCGTCAATCCCTTGAGGGAGAGGAAGGCAATGGTTGCACCGGCAGTGAATGCGGAGAAGAACATGAAGATGGGGAGGCAGGTAGCATGATCCTTCTCGGCGCCGGACTCGACCGCCGCCAGGAGAGCCAAGGTGCCATGGCACGAGCTGAAGAGACGGTCCACGATTTCGTGGCAGCGAGGGGTATGGCGGTACGCCTCCAAGTTGAATGTGGAAGATGTGGTATCCTCCAAAAGTCGTCGACGATGGACGAAGATGCTGGCGCAGTGAATGAGGCAATGAAGCATGGCAAAGGTATAGCCAGATCCCATCGTCATATGAAGGTTAATTTGGCCAGGCTTATCGACAAACTGCATGGGGAGACTGCCTCGCAGTCTTTCGATCCTGACGGTGAGATCTGTGCAATCCTCCTCGCGAAAGCTCGCAACGGCGAGCATGCCAACAACGTCGCGCCAAATGGTGGCGGCCAGGACAATGTAGCCAAATTCGCCAATCTCGCCATTGGGCAAATGGTGGTTTGGCGACTCGTGAGGAGCGTTGAGGTAGTTGAGCTGCTGCGGGAGAGACTTGACGTAGACGGTGTTACCAAATGCGAAATTGATATCCGAGCAGGGCAGGGCAACGTCGGCAGTGTCCTGGATGGTCAGGGCAGGGTACCGGCCGGGCGTGGAGGTGAGCAGGCAGTCGAGGATGTAAGTCAGCCACAGGGTGCGGCGGAAAGATTCATCACGTAGGAACTGGTCGGCGCTGTCAGATGTGTGATGACTGTTAAGAATCCGATACATCTGCAGCAGCCGAGTGGCTTGGCCAAGGTAGACGTAGGCACGGACGGCATTTCGGCTGCCCCATTCGTGAATGATGACCAGGCAGAGAGCCTGAATGTCGGCGAGGTTAGGCTGGTCCAAGTTGGAGTTGATCAAGGACATGGCCTTGGTCGCAAAGGTGTCCGCAGCTGCGGTAGGATTGCCGCCATAGCGACGGATGAGGTTCGGAGAGCTCCTGCAGAGGCATCAATCAGTAATTGCATCCATCATGTGCCAAAGAACAGATAGTATATCAACTAAAACGCAATTTCCAATCCCCAATCCAGCGCGCGTTCCTAGAGGCCAAGCCACCTCGGACAAGGCTTGCTCGCCTTACGTGCGGCATCCGATCGGAGCCAATGATCCACTAGAAACCGGCGGCTGAAACATGTGGTCGCGGTGATCAGGCTGCATGACGGCAACGCATACCAGATCCAACACAAATCAAATTGGAAACGAGAGAAAAAGAGAGAAAAAAAAAAAAAAAAAAAAAAAAAACTTACCGAGCAGCACAGGTCAACAGACCATAGACGAGGCTGGACTCGAGCGTAGCGT